>JAQJVL010001884.1:122500-138176 GCA_035578905.1 Stictocephala bisonia
TCTCTCTCTCTCTCTCTCTCTCTCTCTCTCTCTCTCTCTCTCTCTCTCTCTCTCTCTCTCTCTCTCTCTCTCTCTCTCTCTCTCTCTCTCTCTCTCTCTCTCTCTCTCTCTCTCTCTCTCTCTCTCTCTCTCTCTCTCTCTCTCTCTCTCTCTCTCTCTCTCTCTCTCTCTCTCTCTCTCTCTCTCTCTCTCTCTCTCTCTCTCTCTCTCTCTCTCTCTCTCTCTCTCTCTCTCTCTCTCTCTCTCTCTCTCTCTCTCTCTCTCTCTCTCTCTCTCTCTCTCTCTCTCTCTCTCTCTCTCTCTCTCTCTCTCTCTCTCTCTCTCTCTCTCTCTCTCTCTCTCTCTCTCTCTCTCTCTCTCTCTCTCTCTCTCTCTCTCTCTCTCTCTCTCTCTCTCTCTCTCTCTCTCTCTCTCTCTCTCTCTCTCTCTCTCTCTCTCTCTCTCTCTCTCTCTCTCTCTCTCTCTCTCTCTCTCTCTCTCTCTCTCTCTCTCTCTCTCTCTCTCTCTCTCTCTCTCTCTCTCTCTCTCTCTCTCTCTCTCTCTCTCTCTCTGTACATAATTAGAAGGCCTCTAGAAACTGTAGATAATTTTGTTTCCTTAAAAACTTGACGTTCATAAATAAAGCTCTAAACTTTATTTGAGATTAACATTGGCCTTATCTAGAATAAAATCTAATATGGTGGCAGATACAGTATATCATAATATGTATATAAAATTTAACTGTCATCATTTTATGTAAATAAATATTTGGTTCACATATACAAAGCTCAATAAATTAATTAAGACTACTGAATAAATTATTTAGAGTTAACCTAATTAAATACAGTAATTAGTACGCATGAATGTTACCATCAATATCAGCTGGTTGCTATTCATGGAAGGTTCACCCAGCCTCCGTCTCTCCCTCCATTAACTGATTGTATCAGCTTGGCTAATGTCTTGTGTGCTCGTATCTTGGTAATTTGCTAATATTTGCCATTTGATACTTGGTGTAATTACGGGCACATTAACTCCTTGAGCTAAAAATACAATCTAATATAAGTTAACTATTTAAGTGCAATTATTGCAATGTTTCTTTATTCGGAATTAAATCTTAGGCTGTGGATCGTAGAAGTTATTTTCAGAATGAAAGAATACAGACTGGAAAGAAACTACGAGAGGAATATTCAGGCCGATATAATTGCTTTCATATAAAGAATATTATTAAATGACTATATTGTATAGTTTGTTGTCAGCTACAATTTATCAATTTAAAAATATCTGTTATATATATTTGAGTCAAAATCTAAAAGTCATGATAAAAAAAACATAAATTGATAAAAAATATTTTTTTTTAATCGTAAATTGATCTCCTATCACAGATCTAAATTCAATCCACCTATCCATTCTAGATCTGCCTCACTGGTTCTGTTTATGCTGGTTAATCCTTTCGTAAAAGAGCGGAGGGGGCACTCTGTAACTATGTGAACCATTGTTTAGATAGACTCCCCGCAATCACATGACTGACTTAGTGTTAAGTCCCCATGTATATTTCTAGTAGGTACATCTGCCCACTACAGTTTGGAACTGATTCAACAATGTCCATTCGCTACGAGGGAGGTTCATCCCGCCTAAAGGTATTGACGGATCGTTAATAAAGTACTTAGTTCGTCATGACAACTGTTCCACGCTACGGCCCAGCTAGAATCTGATGAGAAACTTAACCTGCTCAACTGAATCAAGTATTTACATTTATATACACCGTTGTAAAATATTTTCTATAAATTTGGAGATGCTTGAGGTAATAAAGAAAATATACAAGTAATGCTAAACGCAGTAAAGTTGCCAGAAGAGTGAGCACCCGGCCAAGTACAACATCCGTCACCCCCAACAGCAGTTGTTGGAATGACGTAATTAGTTTTATCCGTCCCGAGTCACTTGATTTATCCCCCTCCCCCTTCAGACTTGCATCAACTTGCCCCTTTGTTCTCCTTCTAGTACAATTCTTTTTTTCAAATTACAATCAAAACTACATGTCTAGTATACGTTTTTACATGCATCAAATATAAAGCACAGAAAGATGGTGTTCATTTAAAGTCTCGTGTCTGTAACGACTCGAATTAATAATTTATTTATAAGTTACATTTTAATTTATGTTTGAACAAAAAGATTGTTCTGTTCCACTCTTCTCCTAAAATGACAACAATAATTTTATTTACGTTTTAACGCTATGACTATTAAAAAATAAAAATTACATAGTATTAAGTATATAAGAGAGTAGGATTAAAATTAAATGTGAGTTGTTCATATTTTTATGAATGTTTGTACAGTTCGAACAATGGTTGTTTTGCAATACATTTTTAGAATGTACATTTTTCATATTTTGTAGGTTAGTAAATTAATATTTATATTTAAAAAGCTACAGGTATTATTAAAGTTGTTGAATTTCTCTTCCGTGTTATTTTCATTTTGTAATGTATTTCATTTTACAAACTTAAATATTTGCTGTTTCTTTTTAACTCATTTATTTATTTGTAATAAAATAGGTGTAAGAAGCTACTTTGTAATCCTAACCTCAAACATTTTTTAAATTACCAAAGTAATTTAGCCATTTTTAGTTTTATTTAAACTTTATAACAAATTAAAAATGTAATGAGCCTGCAATTCTATCAAATATTCATGCAAACGCTTCATATTTTTTAAAACCAACTTTGTAAGGTTTAAACTTAGAAGGTTTGAATTTAGAATTCAAAATGTGCTCTTTTTATTGTTATTATTATTATTATTATTATTATTACCATACCAATGCTAAATACCCATATCTAAACTCAACAAATCCAAAACAATAAACATTTTGTAAAATCTTAGTGAATTTGATTTAGTATTAATTTACGTGTAAGTCTATAGGTATTGTTCTCATGAGATAAAAGTGACTAGCAAAACAAACAATAAAATGTGATAAGTGGTAAGCCAAAACTACGGTACATATATTACAATTAATATCAAAAAGTTGATTCTGAATAATAGTGCTATCAGTGAGAAATTATCTAATGTTCGCACTGGTGGCTCTGTGTGGAACTGTGTGGCACGTACCCAAGCTACCTAGAGACAGTGTGGTGGAGACTGTATGTGATAGAATCTATGTTCGGTCCTCTTCATACCGACATGGTGGCCGCTCAATGTTTTCCATCTGCGTGGACTCCACTAGAGAAATCTGAGGTGTCCATGTTGTGTAGTAGTCAGTGTCCGGGTGCTGTCAAGGGAATATACGTATCTAGCTAGTCAACTAGATGAAAATCAAACCAATACTACGTGGTTCGGAATCCACTTAAAGCTGTATGTCACTAAGTTACCCTGGCTGTTGGGTTAGTAATTAATAGCTCTTTTTAAGGAGAAACTACCATAGTTAGTAACAAAGACTTCACTAGTTCATATATACACACTCATTTGCCCCTCACATTCGTTCGTCCATATCTTTACGATAGGCGTCTTAAAAATGAATAGGCCTAATAATAGTAATTTATACAAAAATATGCAATTATTATTTGATATTCTTCCGTTAAAGACAGTATTACTCCCTCCACACATACAATTCAGAACCCATTGTCTTTTGCAAATATTTACTCAAGTAGTCGATACAACGCATTTCATCCATGCAGGGGAATATTGCTCCCTTTTTATCTTTTATTTCAATATCAATCTAAAACTTCTTCAATGATGTTGTTTTAAGTGTATTCTCTACTTACTCAAGTATCTCATAGCTTACTCAGTATATTTAGTAAAGTTAAGTTTTAATTAATAGTGATAATATAATACTTCAGTGTAGAATAGATTGTTTTATATTTTTAAATGTTTAGATAAGTTCTTGATGTTACGTATTTTTTGCAATACTGATCATATTTTTCATGTATTTATTTTAAATACGAGTATGTTAAATTTCAGCTTCTAATATGAAGCCATTTCAAAACATAATAATTAAAAATAGTTTTTAAGGCGTAATATATACTACAAATTATAGTTATAAAGTAGTTCATATTATAATAAATATTCAATAATCAGACTATTGATTAATCATGAAAATTTTCATTCACATTTTTTAAAAAATATTTATGAAAAAAATTTTATCACTTAATATTTTTTTATTTTGATTTTTTTGTGTATAACCAAATAAATTTAATTGGACTGCGAAGGAATTTTGTACCCACAAGTGTTTGATTCTCAGTTTTCTCTAATGTTTATCTTTCCTTAATGCATTTTCAATTTTTTATAGAAGCAAAGGAAGTTCTAACATTTAATTGTTTGTTTTTTATCTTCTTTTTCTGATTTTCCTTTAATAGCCCAAAATTGTAACAGTTGGTGTAATAAGTTTTTGATTCTGCATTAACTTTAATATTTTTCATCACAATTTTGTCTGGTTTTATGTTAGGACGTCCTTGCACTGTATACTTCGCCTACCAACCCTACTACTTGCAGCGTTCGTGAATTTCACTCTCCAGTTTTTGACCTGAAATAAAACGTAGTGCTTCTTAAATATAGTAAAATATGCAGGAAACTACTGTCTCACTTCATGGAGTTACTATTTATGATGACCTTACAATTTCTAAAATCAATATTAATTATGACGTAATAAGTGAAATGTTCATTAAATTCACTGATCAAAAATAATTACAGTATATCAAATTTCCTATATTAGCACTCTTAAAGAAAAATAATTGTTTCTTACAAATCTATATTTTTCATAGGGAGAAGGAAATTTAACTGTACATGGGACTAACACTAAAACTGGCGTGGTTTAACTAAAATTACAGTGGGATAGGATATTAGGTAACGTCAAAGATAACAAAAGGTCAGCTGGAGAAACGTGGGTGTGACAGAAGCAATCTTAGATAACGAACTACCAGTCAGTCTTTGCAAAGCTTCAAATGTCAGATTTAGATCATAGTATTTAATCCTTTAGGTTTAGTGACATGATAATAAGCATATATATATACATTTCCTTTTTCATAAAAATAGTTAAAAACTTGTTTGTAGCAAGTTGTGTTAACGAATATCATATAAAAATAAAATAAGAGAAGGAGGGTGATTTCAACAAATTGCAAGGAGATCCGGAACAACATTTATAGGTTTATAAAAATTTGTATTGACTACCAAGACTTTCTTTTATCAACCTTATTGCGAATTCTTGTCTTTATAGTTTTTATTTATTTAGGCATTTAATTTGATTCGTTAAATTTGTCACTACTTCGTGACATTTAGCCCTAATCAAGAACTAACTTTTAAGAAAACATTTATTTACAATGTAATAGGTGTTTTCACACCTAATACTGTACAGCATAGTCTAACATTTTCTCAAAACTTCATCAATCTATGAATGCAACGTAAATTTAATTGTTAATAAGCTATATTTTTCTTTCGGTAGGTAACACACTTGACGCTGCGGTTGTACTGAAATCCTTACAAATTATATTGTAATAGTAGGAATATTTTAGAATTACCGTTTTATTTATTTATTAAATAACCATAGTACCTATCAATTTATTGAAAGTTATCACGTTATCTAACAATCAACCATAGAAATCTATAATTTTTAACTGTGAAAAAAATATCTCTTCCAATAGATCTACTATCTTAGTCATATTTTAAACATAAAATGATTGTTATTTTTCATTAAGCTTTAATTCATTGTTCATATTTATTCATTTAAATAATAAAACGTGTTAAAAACATACAATTAATATGTTACAACTGCATTCAAAATTATAATACGGCAAGTGACTAAATAAAAGCTTGATAAGTAGCCCAACTTGATGTGAGGGATGGACACAAGTCACACTGATACCTACTGAGGTAGCCAGGCCTTGTTACCATTAGTCTTGTTGAGCCCCCCACCACAACCACACCCCTCCCCCCATTCTATTTCCCTCTGTACATGTACTGACAAACTACTATTATTCAAGCCTTGTATAAAGAATACATAGTTTATAAAAAAAACTGCATAACTAATTTAAACAAGTAATCATAACCTTAAATTATTCCCGCACTAGGTAGAACGAGATACGCTAGAAACCTCACGCTGAAATCAAATCATTTTAATCATAAATGTGTATTTTCTTCGAGTTTATCGAGTGTTATAATAATCATTTTACAGCTTTTGTTTACAAAAATCGTAAATTTACGACATGATAAGACATATGTTAGTTAACTTGGGCAGTTACAAGAAGAAGCTAATGCTGATTATCATTAACAAATAAAAAACACTACAATTGCACTGTTGCAAGACATATGTTCATATGAGGTTATAAATTGATCACTACTAAGAAATTCATATTTTTGCTTAAACTTTGTGGTAAGAAATATATTTCATACATTCTTTTACATTAAAAGTTTAAATCGATCACTCATGATTCAATTAGGAGTTCTTAAGTATTAAGGAGGCAAGGGTACAACTCAAACATTGATATTGTTTTTATTACGTATCTATAAATATAAACAAAACAAGTAAATATCAAAAAATACAAATGTTTTAAAATTAAGTACAAAATGCACTGTACTAAATGTTACGTTGATCGAACCACATTAACGTTCCTCACACCAGAGGCATCCACATAAGAATCTCACCTACTAAATGGACTACAACAATATTTTGTACATTTAGTTATGTGACGTTCACTTGTTTTGTATGTCTACCAACATGTAATACACTAATCAAGAAACTATGTTTTAAGTGTATAATATTTGATAATTTAATGTATTGTAAAGAATGTTACACAGAATTCAGACTGAATGAATATTTCAATCACATACATTGTATTTAATGCTGTGAAAAGCGAACCAATATTTCGTATCACCCAATATTGTATAGAACGGAACTTATTGCCGTTTGAATGTTGACAGGGTTGTCGATAAGGGTGCAGAAGATTGCTTTTAACACAGTGACATAGCCCAGTTAGAGTGCCTTATAAATATGGTCTTTGTTTTTATTTTATATAGAGTCAATTTGTATTTATTGGACCAAACAAGGCAATACAATGGGGGAAGAGGCAAATCATAAATATGAATAAATAAAAAATTAAATTTGGCAAATTGTTTAATCCACTTATTAAATAATAATAATAGTTCCTAAATATGAAAATTCGTATTGTATTATGTTGTATACTTTTCCTAATATATTTAAAGTTCAATGTAATTAGGATGTGTATGATTTAAACAATTTATTAACTTAAAAAATATAAAAAAATTTCCGATTCTTTTTTTAGAAATGCTAAATGTATACAAATACGCCTCACAGCGATCATTGGATTATTCATATTTTAATATACCATTCTAATTCCATTATGTTATTGACCTAACAAATTTAGACATCCCCATATATTTCTGTGCGGTGGGGTGAGGGTGTACATCCATCGCCCAATCAAGTAGCCTCCGGACAAGACGAGAGTTTTCTAGGATGACACATTATTTGTCTCAAGGTGGAGCTAGAAGGTTCTAGGATAAGAGTCTAGACCTTTCTAGATCGCACTTCTGGAAACTTCTGGATTGAAGTGGCACCTTGAAAAAAGACAACCCTCGGCCGACTAGTCAGTTTTAAGACTGAAGTAAAAGTTTTGTTGTGACAGTAAAGTGATAAGTGCTGAACGATGAAAGTTCTCTAACAGTAGGAGCTTTATAACTGTACATAACTAGTGGGTGTTGAGTGACATTAATAACTTTAAAAAGGAGTGGTTTAACTTTAAGTACTACAAAAGTGCCTTAGACTTTATATTTATATCGCTTTGTGTGGTTTAATTAGTGTAATAACAGGAAAAGTAAATAGCCAGAGCGTGGAATCATCTTATTTTTTAGAACCCTGTTGACCATAACAATTATACAGGGTTGAGCAAAAGTCTGGAATATATTTATTAATTTCAAAACCATTGAAAGAAACGTAATGAAACTTTGCAGTTATGTACGTGTTCGTATACCAAACATTTAGACATATTTTACTTGTTTTTTGCATAGACAGGTGATGGCCCATGTAGGAAGTCTTAAAAGTTTTAAACGTAAGCCTACGTCGAGTTATACCTCATTTTAGAGGTCTTTGTTTGTAAAAGACAAGAGTGCAAAGCTGATGTCAAAAAGATGACCCAGACAGAAAATATAGCCTCTCAAAGATTTAATGTCAATTAACAAACACTACTTAGGGTAAAGTTATTATCTGTTACTGCGTAGAGCTATAATTTATCTAAATGAATATGAGAGATTAAATTTTACAAAAAATAGGTAACAAGTAATATTCTCAAACTATTTTAGGTTAACCTACTTTCAAAAGTGTTTTAATATTTTTTTCTTATTTTTATCTTAGTTAAATAGCATAGGTATTTTTATAACGCAGTCGCTTGTTACAAAATCAACAAAATACTCAACAATCGGGACCTAAACTGTTAGATAGCTGAGAAGAATTAGTAATATGACATTAAATTCTTTTAATCGCTGTATTATCTGAATGGGTCATCCTTTTGACCTCAGATTTGCACTTTTGTATTGTACAAAGAAAGACCTTTAAAATGATGTATAACTCGAAGTAGATTTAAAATGTTCAAGACTTCCTTCATGAGCTATCCCCTGGATAAGCAAAACACAATTAAAATATGTCTACATGTTTTTTTATAGAGACAGTACATAACTACAAACATTCATTACTCTTCTTTTAATGCTTTTAAAATTAATAAATACATTCCAGACTTTTGCCCAATCCTGACATTATATTATTTGAGTAGCTGGATTTTCATGTCTGAGTCACCCTTTTTACCTCAGGTTTACACTCTTGTGTTTTACAAACAAAGGCCTTTAAAATGAGGTATAACTCGAAGTAGGCTTACGTTTAAAATTTTTAAGACTTCCTTCATGGTCCATCACCTGGCTATGCGAAAAATAAGTAAAATATGTCTAAATGTTTTTTAAATAGAAACATGTACAAAACTGCAAAGTTTCATTACATTTCTTTCAATGGTTTTGAAATTAATAAATATATTCCTGACTTTTCCCCAACCCTGTATATGTGTGCACAGCTTCATATAGCATAGGCTGTTTTTATAAGTAGCTTATAGTTTTCAAAAATAGCTGTCTATATACCGTGCTATCCAGTTAAATGTGCACTAAATATTAAGTTCTAGTGTTGTGCACATATTAGTTAGTGGTCGATCGCAAACGTGTATAGCCATGTAGTGTAAAGGTAGGTGTAGTGTAGTTTAAAGGCAGGTGTAGTGTAATGTAAAGGTAGGTGTAGTGTAGTGTAAAGGTATGTGTAGTGTAGTGTAAAGGCAGGTTTATTGTAGTGTAAAGGTAGGTGTAGTGTAGTGTAAAGGTAAGTATAGTGTAGTGTAAAGGTAGGTGTAGTGTAAAGGTAGGTGTAGTGTTGTGTAAAGGTAGGTGTAGTGTAGTTTAAAGGCAGGTGTAGTGTAGTGTAAAGGTAGGTGTAGTGTAGTGTAAAGGTATGTGTAGTGTAATGTAAAGGCAGGTTTATTGTAGTGTAAAGGTAGGTGTAGTGTAGTGTAAATGTAAGTATAGTGTAGTGTAAAGGTAGGTGTAGTGTAAAGGTAGGTGTAGTGTTGTGTAAAGGTAGGTGTAGTGTAGTGTAAAGGTAGGTGTAGTGTAGTGTAAAGGTAGGTGTAGTAGAGTGTAAAGGTAGGTGTAGTGTAGTTTAAACGCAGGTGTAGTGTAGTGTAAAGGCAGGTGTAGTGTAGTGTAAAGACAGGAGTAGTGTAGTGTAAAAGTGATTAGGAGAGAGATATGTGTGCTTAGAAAGTATAGATCTGTAGGGAACAAAAGGGTTATTGAAACTATTACTTTCATTTTACATGAATAATAATTACTAGACACAAAACCTATAAAATACAATGTTTAAATGATGTGGTTGTACCCATGGGACGTCATACATGTTGACATGCCTTAGGCTAAAGAGGTAATTTCACGCATCTTGGTTTGCCAACTCTCAAATCCCTGATCGCTACGTAAGTACAGACGTTCTCAGTGAAGAGTCAACAGAACAGCACTTCTGAGCATTGATATTGTAAATGACAGATCGTAACATTCAAAATAACCTTTGGTAGAACAACACGCATTTGTAATCTCCAAAAGGATGGAGTCTACTAAAGAGTTACTTTTGGTCTCCAACCATTTTTGAGACTTCTATAATACGTTCCTGTCAAGAAAGAGAATGGATAAATTCTACATAATTTGGCATCTCAACAAAATTCTATATCGTATTATTCTTTAAACTACCGACTTTAGAAATATAGGTGAATGCGGAAGGTGAATAGTTGTAATGAGTTTAGTTGAACAAGTTTAGTTATTTTTACTAACTATGGTTCATTTTCTTTTAAAAATAGCTATTTATTAATAACCCAATAGGCAGGGTAACTAAGAAACATGCAGATCTATGTGGACTCCTGAAGACGTTAACCATTGAGTGGGCACCATGTAGGTGTTGAAAGGACCAAGCCAAGAACCTATAGTTTACAATATCCACAAAACTTTCTCCCTTAGTAATGGGTGCCACTAGGGCTGATATTACTTCGTGCTCTTCAATTACAAAACTGTCATAGCTTATTTACGTAAACAAATTTCGGGAAGGAGTGATTTTATTTAGAAATAAACTTGTAACTTACAAACTAAGAATCAGACCCTAGGGAATCTCATTGAAGTTAAAACTTGCATTTATTCTTCTCAGGCAGTGCACAATCCTGAGAACTGTTCTCGGAAACGAATATTAAAACAGAGTTTATACTTGGACATGGATAGTTTCAACCATTTTAATCGAGGGTTTACGTACGATGTCAAAAATTTGAATTAGTATAAAGTCTCTACGAATATATTATGATAAAAATAACACCACACAATGTTTTTAAGAAGTATTTTCTATGGTTAAATATTTTTCGTTAAAACATTTACCAGTTCGATTCAAATTGTAAATGTTATTTTGTGTTTATTGTAAGTGAATGATTTACATTAATTATTAATAACACACCTATACGTACTTTTAATATTATGTTTTAATAAAAATTCAAATTTCAATTAAAAATTATTTTACTATCTCAAATTCAGTTTAGCACTAACCTAAGCCAGAATACAGGTAAATATACAATGCCTAGAATATTTTAGGCTATGGGTTATATTATCAGTCCTTTTAATACTAAAGGCCGCTAAATGGTTTCCATCAGCATGGATACTCTAAGAGAAATCAGAATATCCGTGTTAGGTGATAGTTAAGGTTAAGATTTTGTGAAGGGAAGAGAACCAGTAATTTGAAAATCAGACCAAAACTACGCTGTTCGGATTCACGTAAAACTGTAATCTCTTAGTCACCCTGGCTATTGGACTGTTAATAAATACATCTCTGTGGTGTTAGCCACTAAAGTTATTCTGAAATATTTAATCATAACAAATGTTTTGAGTTTGATTATTGACAGGTGTTTTGAATTCACGTATTTGTTGTAATTTTAGGAGTCAAATATAGTTCATTTATTTGCAAGTATTTATTAATTTTATTTGTATAAAGTAGATAACCCTTTATTTGTACACTCTCTTAGAAAAAGTCGACCTTGGTTAGTAACAAAGACTACACTCTTCTCATTCATTCATCCCTCATATTCACCCACATCTCTTCAATTAGTGTCTTACTTATGAAGTTCACATGGGCCTTCAGACCTGTGCGTTACCTTTATTCAACGAGTGAAGTACCAACCGTTAGCTCAGTGGGGATTCGAACCTTGTAACTTGCCCTCCACAATCCAAAGCCTTAGCCACAGAGCCACCACGCCAGAGAATAATAAAAAATAAACATATAGGTTATTATACTGAACGCCATTAAACATTGTTATCTAAAATTAGGAAAGTGTTTAATCCAAGCAACAAAAATACTGATGAAATATATCTGAAGTTCAGCTATCATTTAATTGTGTACGTACGATAGCTTTTCTACTTATATAAGTTTACTAAATCGTTTTATACGTGAACTAAAAAGTGCAAATGATTTTGTAAAGAAACCTTTGATATATTTGTTTCATGTTTTAAAAAAATTAGAGTTTTAATTTTGAAAATCGTCTTTCGTAATCATATTTTTTTAGGGTTAATATTTTTCTGTATTCCATATTTTAGTGTACTTAATGGTTTTAGATATGTATCATATAATCTGCCTCAGCCAGAAAAAGGCTATAATATATTTGTGTTAATTTTATCATATTTATTATTTGATTGAATATTTGCGTAGTCCGTAGAATAGACTTGCATATACTAGGTATTTAAATATTGTAAAATGTTATTGATGTATACATTTAGTCTGAAGCTACAGTATATTATTCTTTGTTAAAACATTAACTTTATATTTATGTAGTAGATGTATAAAGTAACTTTATAACTATAAATCAAAATAAATCTTTTTTACTTTGAAAATCATTGTCTTGATAAATGATAAATTGCAGAGGTGTCCCACATATATTTTATGTGGGACTGTTGTAAAGGGTTCATACTTCGGGAAGTCACGAAGCAAAGCTGTGGGAGGACATCTGTGACGTCAGAGGTAATAAGGGCTTGGTTGAAGGGATGTGGGAGTGACGAAGGACAATCATAGATAACAAACCTCTATAAGTCATTATCTTTGTTGAGCTTCAATCGCTATATTTAGATCAAAGTATTCAATATTATTTCCCGAATACAATCAACGAGTTTTTATGTGACATTTACCTAAAGGATCAGCCGGTGACTCAGTGGCAAAGACTTCAGACTATGGAGTGCATTTCCAAGGTTCGAATCCCCAACTGAGCTAACAGTTAGTACTTTATCCGTTGAATAAATGCCACGCATTGGACTGCAGGCCCATGTGAACTGAAGAGTGAAGTTTAAAAAAAATTTTTAATCAGTTTAATTAATTAACTATAAATACAATAACGACTAAAGGACACCCATGCACGCCACGTATGCCAATTCCATATGTTACTAAGCTCATGTCAACTTGGCCTTCGGCCTCGGTAATGCCTGTTACTAGTAAGGCTCACTTCGGACAGTCTGTGATACGTCGACATTAGAAAGCCAACTATACTACAAGGCTATTAAAAGCAGCATAAAATAGTATTATTTTGTTTATTAGCTATTTTTTATTATTTTTTTATTATTATTATTTAATGTTGAGTTTTGTTATTGTTTATTTATTTATTTACTTTATTTTATTTAAGTGCTACAAAAACAGCTAGTGCCTATTACATTATAGCACTAATGAGTAAAAGAAACATTTTTATAACAACAAAAAAAGAGTTTTGGAATTGCTTTGGAATTTTGCACACTTTCATTTCTGCCTTTTCTAGTATACTATTTATTTTTTCCCAGTAATATACAGTCTTTTTTTCCTTCCAACGAAAAAAAATCTCAGTATGAAGTCACACTGAGATTTATCTCTAAGTACAAATTCGTAACTGACCTTCATAATTTAAAGCCAGCCTCTACATTTGAATGGATAAACAGGAAATAAAATAACCTATATCCACTTACTTTTACACAGTATGATTTCACCCACCCACCCTTACATGTTCAGTGGTACTGACCCACCCAACCGCCCTTGCACGTACAGTGGTACTGACAAAGCAAGATCTTGTTTGTCAGATACACCACATAACACTGTGTTTTTTTTTTCAGTTCTATAAAAAAAGAAAGAAACAAGTGTAATATTCACTTCTTCCAACAGTGTTCTCAAAGCCGAAACAAATCGATAAAAATGTAAAACATGAAATTGCTTAATAAAAAAGATATAACTTAAATAAATATTTTATTATAGCAAACAAATAGTATTTATTCACACATAAGTATATGAAACAAGGAACTATATTAACAGAAAAATTTAATAACAAGAGCAAGAAAAGTAAATATCAAAAAATTTAACAATAACGAGTAAATAAATATTTGAACAAACAACAACAACAAAATTAGTGATTGAGGAAAAAATTGATTAGGTAGGCCTACGGCTATTCTTAAACATTTCAATTAAGTAAAAATTGAATGACTTTAAATTATACCTAGTTAATTTACAAGTGTGGTATGAGATAAAAGGATTATTTTAAATATTAATTCTCTTTGAATATGGAAAATTCTTTTCATAGTGACCATCCATGATTCAAAATATCCTTTTTTCTGAAATGCTAGTTATCAGGACTTGGCTAACTTTATGCGAAACACGATCAAACTTCCACTTTTTACTGTTACTTCATAGTAAATAAAATAACACTGTAGTTGCTTCAGAGTATTCAGTTAAAAACGTGCATTTAATAATATATTATTTATATAACAGTAGCTATTTAACCTTGCCTTACTACGGGGTTAACATATAACAACAACAACAATGATGTTTTAGTTTATTTACGGTAGTTCCCTACGCTCGTGAGAGAAGCTCGGCCTGCGGCCTCGTCTGGGGACTCTGCCTTTAGCCCCTTTGGGCAACTCGGCTTGCGCCTCGCCAGGGCACTTTGCTTTAGGCCCTTTTGTGGATCTCGGCCTGCGTCTCGTGAGGATTATTGGCCTACGGCCTTGCCGAGACACTTGAACTGTATCACAATCAATTTTTGTTTTTGGGACAGTGGAGCCCATAAAAAAGTCATTCCTAAAATCTAATGATAAATTCGGAATCGAGATAAAAATGCATTTTACCTGATACCCCACTTGTGTGGGGTTTCAACAGTTTTCAAAGAATTAATTAAATAAACAAATAACACCATAGTTATAACATTGAAACTTTAAAAGCCAGTGGGGTGGATACCTAGAGTCTGTTGAACCACCGGCTTGACCGGGCTGAAACTTGTGAACTCTCGAGAGAGTGAACTCTTGAACACCCCAAAGTTTCATGGTGTGGATGAGTGGTTTAATAATGCATAAAAGACAAACGAACATACGTTCGTTTGTATACAGATTTGTAAGACGTAATTAGTAGTAAAAAACTGTAAAGCATTCTATCTCCTTTGGTCTCAGAACTTTTCCTTGATCTGTAAACAATAAAAAAGAAATTGATTTTTACTTTGATCCGTGTTCATGTGTTGTGATAATAGTTTATATAGGCCTAAGTGTAAATACTATATAGTTATTTTTATTTTATTTTGTCAGATTATTTAAGTAATATCAATTGATGCCAGTAAAAAATCAACTAACAAATTATTTTTATCAAACTGAAAATACATGAATATAATTTATTAGCTACAATTTCATTATCTGTAGGTTTTCATTCATTATGACATCTAACATCCACAACGTTTATTAATTGAGAATTGAACGTATACATATGTATGTACGCATCTTTACATATGTGAATAGTTGCCAAACTTAAAATGTGTTAACTTTAACTTTGCCTTACTAAAGTGGGTCATTCCTTGGCCCATAGTTCAAAGCCATTGTTAACAGCTGAGTTACGGTTCAAGTTGGCCACATTCCAACACAGTTTAACACCATTGTCTACAGTTTGACACAAGTTTTGGGAAATGTGGATAGAATAGTATGAAATAACAAGTAATACTGAGAAGGAAACTGGATTCAAAGGAATTAGAAAAGGGAACCAAAAGGACAATCTATTCATCTGCACTTGGCAGAGGTACTTATTACTGGGATAAAAGTCTAAAGTGGAACCATAAACTGTAAAAAAACAAGAATACCACTCTTATGAGTTCCACGAAACCAGTTTTCTTGT
>JAQJVL010001885.1:0-58570 GCA_035578905.1 Stictocephala bisonia
ATCTTAAATAAAATTATGAAATTACAAGTAGGCTTTATTGAACCCTTATTCACTCTTAGATTTTTATCAACTTCTATGTCTTAGTTAATGATATTTGTAAATACACAATTACTGGTAAAGTCAAAGTTTAAAAATTTTAATTAAATTCCATAACTACAATCATAGAAGAATGTAGACATTTATATGAAACCTACCCTTTTGTAAGCTCTTAAATTCATAACCTAAAAGAATCAACATGAATAATTTTTCAAGTGACTCTCGTAGTAAAAGCGAAAGCACCCCCCCGACAAAACATTAATGTTTTTTAATTCTGTACTTTTTGCATAGAGTTTATTTTAAAATGATTCTTTTTTTTTAACAACACTGCTAATATTATGTAAGAAAGAACAAAAAATAATGAGCTATACGTATTCCATTGGATCATAAGAACAGGGTGAATAATGAATATTACTGAATGTAATTAGCAACAGGGAGAATCGATCCTATACTAGGTTATTTCATTATATATTTTTCCGTAATGAATTTAAGCCCTTCATATACTACCATGTTTATTTAAAATACTGATTTCCTTGATAAGAGTTATTAATCAAGAGTTATACATCAGAAATCAATTTTTTTTTCAAATTATTGAGCTACTGTACTCTATTTATTGACGCTTTGACATTGTATATTACATTGACAGGCCTGTAGCATTTTCTGAACAGGGGGTACTCGACACTCCTAAGCCTGTAATGTATTCGAGTTCTACTCATTTCCTAATATATTAGAGATGGATCTACAATCTAATCTCACTCTAATAATCATTCATACAGTTTTTGAACTAGACAAACTAAACAGTAAATGTTATGCTATGTAATTTACAACAATTATTTACAGATCTGATACCTAAGAGACAAATCTTAGAGTTAAACTTCTGAAATGAAAATGATACGAAATATACACTATATGATTATTCGATATACACATATAATTCCAAATAACGTTTATACCTTTTTGTCCGTTGGACAGTATCATATTTTGAACAGTCACACCAGCACATATGAGTTTATCTATATCAGTGATATGAGCGTGACGCACAGCGCCCTATATACCGGTACTATTGAGGAAATTAGTACACATTCCGAAGTGTTTTAGTATATACAACATTCAGACTGAAAATGGTTTTAGTGTTGATTACCTCAAGCAACACTTAATCGGTTTGACAAGTGATGGAGCAAATGTTATGTTAGGAAAACAATCTGACGTTGGTCAAAAGTTTTTCACTCAGTATCCCTATATAATTATTTGGCAATGCATGAGTCATCGATTGGAACTCTCTCTAGCTATGCGACACTAGAAACCCGAGTAGCTCAATAAATCAAGAAGGAATTGGAACAAAACAAAGTCTATCATCATCTACTGTAAACTGTTATTTGTAAAATCCCAGCTCACACCAATTAATTCTTCGTTGTTCTTTTAGTTTTTTGATACTAAATAAAATCCTCCATCTTCTTAACTGTAGGCTTAGTTATGCATACAAAGGATTATTTGTAGGATTCTTGAAGAGCAAATTGGCCTCATTCTCTTGAAACTAGGAGGAATATTCAGGGAATTATGTTCCTCTGGAAGCTTATAACTGGCACGATAGTCCGTCCGGCAATTCTACGGGATGTGTACTTCCTCTGTCCCTTGTGGGAACTAGATCCTCCGATCGTTTTGGTACACGTCACGCGAGATCTAACTTCGATTACTTCAGTTAATAAAGCATACAAATAATCATAATTGATGTATAAGCTATGAAGCCAACAGCACCCTCACAAAACTTCAACGACTTGGAAATATTGTTTCTCCTAAAGTAGGCTTCTTTGCTGACAGGGTAGCTACCTCCAGAAAAACATTGTAGATGTCTTGAAAGTAACTCTGTATCATTCTCAGGTAATTATGCACTTTCTTGCCACCTCTGAAAACACAATTTCATGTTAATAAAGTGGTGAAAAATGAGTTTATATCTCATGAGGAGTTTGATTTCATCCGCGGAAAACTCGTTTTTTACCGAAAAATCGAAAAACTAGATTTTTATCTAATGAAAAAACCAACTTTTTTAAAAATCTTTATTTTTCGACAATTTTTTTTCATTTCTCGTGTTTTTTATGCTGAACACAAATATATAACTGGTTTTGTAGTAAAATTATTTTTTCAGCTCGAAAAATGCATTTTTGTTGACATAAACTAACATAACCTAACTTATCCTAATTGTCTTATTTTCTCAACAAAAATTCGTAATTTGCGTTAAATTCGGGCGTTTGGCCTCCGTGACGACCTGCCGGCCGTCACTCCGGCGGGAATATATGAGAATTCAGTTTTTGTGATTAATAGTTGTTGTATATAATGATCGCGTAATGGCCGCTAATCGTGATCCGCCGCGACAGTAGTTTTTCCGTTATTTCACGAGAAATTTTTGTAGTAGACCAAAATAGTTTTCAAATTTGTATTCAGCGCAAAAAAACACATCAAAATTAAAAAAAGATGATTAAAATACCATTTAAATTAACGGAAATATGACAAAAATACGAAAAGTTGTGACATTGGTTTTTTCGAATTTTTCGGTAAAATACGTTATTTCCGCGGAATAAAAAGCATATCTCGTGAAAATACAGCCAATTCTAGACCCATTTCAAGCAAAATGTTCCAAATTTGTTTGGTGGCAAGAAAGTGCATAATTACCCATTCTCAATTATATCACAGTATGTGATATTTTATTTAAATACTTTTCCTCTGAATTATTGAACAGAGCTGTGTCCAATAATGTATTGATATACCACTAATTAGAGTTAAAATAATTGTATGAGAGTGTCGTCATTAAGAAAATATATAATTAATGTGCTATTAATTACTATATATATATTGTTTTTTTTTTTCTATCGTTGATTATGGTTACTGATTGTTATTTATCATTGTAATATTATTACATTGTTTGTTATATTTGTTACTGATTATTGTACCTATATTTAATTTTCTGTCCTCTCTGGCAACTTTACTTTTTTTATTTACTTTACATTATTATTACGATTCAGAATGTCAGGCATCAAATGTAAATTATTGCTTGTTTATATTTGGATTTCCCGTTGAAATAAATAAATTATCAAGTTTCCTCCTTGATTTCTTCCTCAGTAAGATTTCATTGAACGTTTGATAAACATTGTTTATGTTTGTTACGCCTATACCCTACTGTTTTTAACATACGCGTTTTCGTATTATTCATATATAATAAATAGATTGTAAATTTAAATAAGCTAAATACATGGACCAATATTTTGACCTCGAGAGTGGTTTTCACTGTAAACTAGACAAATCCGTGTTATTTCCATATATAGTTTATTTCACTGTTTACTTCACGATCATGTTGCTTCTGTATGGCCATTGTTTAAATGTCATGATGACGTTTCTTTAGATTTTCCTGCCAGATGAAAACTTATGTAAAAAGAATTCATGCAGTTTTGAATACATTGTAAACAAATTATTTACAACAAAAAACTTTAACCGAACTTATTTCACCATCATATGCGACAATTTAGGGAAATTAAATTAGCATTAAATATGCCACACTGTTTAATGAACTCAGTGAAATTCAATAGTAAGTATGGATTATTAGAAGGTAGGAGGATTCAGTTAAAAAATAATCTATACAAAACCTGAATATTTTTTAAGCTTAGATATGCAATGCAAGATGCGTAGCCTACTTATGAATTTAAAGTAAATTTGCATTAAATGTTTGCTCAAACTACAAGACATGTTAGCCCACATTGAAAATAAGGGGCTGCTGATATCTCAGAAAAGACTACGTGGATTTAATGAATTCTGTAGAAAGCTCACAATCTCATCTTGATTCTTCATAAGTCTATTGATTAATATCACTGATAACAAGTTCAAATTGCCATTTAACCATATGTTGGCTGTCTTGTAGTCTCCCCATAGACAAATAGATTTTTTGCTAGTGTGGTGAAAAATCAACATGAAGTTGACAATATGTAAAACAAGATTCTTTCAGATTAATTGCAAAAATTTTTATACAAAAACAAGTTTTATTTTGTATTGCAACTTAGAATTACTATGTCAATAATACTGCGCAGAATTTGTTTTACAATTAATCTAGCATCATAGTATAATTTTACAGAATTAATATTTTACAATAGGAATCTTAGTAATCCAATGCCATGCTAGGCGGATATAATGAATTTGAAAATTCTGTAGAAAAATCACAGTTTCATCTTGATTCGTCATATGTATATTGACTTATATCACTGATAAAAAGTTCAAATTGACATTTAAATAACATATTAAGTTATTTAAATGTCATATATATATACATATATATATATATATATATATATATATATATATATTAAGTATTTTCAAAAAGTTTTAAAAACAATCTGGAACCATTAAAATTATTTTTAAGTTAGTATGTAATACACTAAAATAATATATTATTTTCAGAATATTCTTGGAATATCTAGAACGTTATCAGTATTTCTTGAGAAATCTAGAGGATTTTAGCTAGAGTGACTATGGTAAAGTATTTTCTTTGTCAGTTAGTTTCAACCCCTATAGATACTGTCAACTACCAGGGTGCTCGATGGAAGTCTTGCATTAGTATCACTCACAAACACTGTTTGTTTTGGCTGTTAATTGGAATAAAAACTGAAGCATTCATGCGATGCTTTTAAAATATTTAATTTTGTTTAAAACTTTTGAAAAGTCCATTGAGGAATTAATTATTACCTTGATTTCTTCATCTCAGCACCAATACAGTAGTTTCGAGACAAGGATTACTGCTGATCTTTCGGCTGAAAAGCATGTTGATGTGTGCTGATTAGAGGTTTAAAAATGAGAATACCAATATTTCAAATAACTCCCCAGCAAATTCTTTTATAGTTTATTCTTTCATAAGATACCGATTGTCAAGATATGGGCGAATGAGTAGATGAACAAGTGTAGTCATTGTTATTAACTTAGGTCGATTGATCCTCAGAAAGAGCTATTTATAAATGGCTCAATTACCTTGGCAACTAAGGGACCTACAATTTACGTTGTCTCAAATGAATCTGACAACTTCTTTCTTTAACTTCTTTACTTTGAACTTCAAAATATTTTAAAGTAAAACATAATGTAACTCAGAAATGGATCAAAGTATTATGTATAAACTAATTTGTTAAGTTTGAAACTAAGAAATTTAAGAGAAACATTTGATTGATATTTAAATTTTATTTGATCAGCTGAGATTCAAACAGGATATGTTGACAATGCAAAGGTTTACACTCTAAATAGTTATGTCCATAGGTCTATTTAGCACCTAAAGGTTTGGCCTTCAAATCAATACATGAAAAGCATCCTAAAGTTCAAAATGCAACCTTTAGCATAAGCCACTATTGAGCAGCAGGATTGCATATGGCACAAGATGCTTTGTTGTTTGGTTTAGTATTCTGTAAAAAAAAAAAAAACTATTCTAAAAGGTTTTAGACTGTTACCAATTAAGTGGAAACTATTACCAATTAAGTCGTAAAATTTTGTTTTCACTGATCAAACAGTGTTGTTGCAATTTTTACCAAATTAAGTTTGCTGCATCCAAATAAATATCCACTCGCTGTCATTGATTGATGGCATAGTGAGTTTGTTTTAAAGTTGCTTTAAATATTTTTAAAGCAACTTATATTTCCTGAGTTTTTCTGTATCCAAGAAATTACAGGTCCTGTTTCAACCTTTACTTTCTTATATAATTAGGTTATTATATATAATATAATTAGGCTTCTGCTGTGTAACAATGCATTGTAATACTTGACAGTTGTCTGTCACTCATTTTCATTTCATATGTCTTAATTATAATATTACAAATATTATGTTAGTTATGATTTTAAATTATTCAAATTAACATTTTTGTTGCAGATAAGGGAAACAACGTTGACTTTAACAATTTCCAGTTTATGCCCATTAAAAATGACAATGTTAGACAAGATCCACATAATGAAGAATTTAATATGCTTTTTCAATCAAATGGTAGGAGACATACTACGTTTAAACTGTAGGATAGAAGCAATATTTATTTACAGTTTATACCTACCAATTTTTGGTAATCATTTATCCATCTAGGTGGGGCGATGAATTGTGACAGAACTTTATTCTTTTAACCATCTACAAACATCATCCAACTTTCACAGTTGACACTTCCACTCAGTATAGCAAACATGTTGACTTAATATGAATTCATTGTAAAAATCATGTTCAAACATGCAAATTAGGTACATGACTTGAAACCATTCTTTTAAGGTTAATGTGGCTGTGTGATTTTTTTAATATTTACCTATACAATGCTAACTGGCAATAATTTACACCAAACCCATTGGTGACCACTAAATTGTAAGAGAAACATCTATTTCAAGCTAAATATGGGCAAACCTAGTGCTCTACACTACACAGTTAACATTACATAAGTACACTCCAATGTATGTCATGTCACACCACACTACTGTTCTCTAATAATAAACGTGAGGCTTGTGCTGGACCCAACAAGCCTGTTTTTGCGAAGAACAGCGCTAATACAATTGCACCACTCACCTTCTTGTGTCCCAACTGGGATTCAAATCCAGCCTCATTATCACCCACATAACAAGAAACTGCTACTTTGACCACTAAACTACCAATTTATAATAAGACGCGGCAGACCAAAACCAGTTATATAATAGGTAGAGAGCTCTCTGCAAGGGAACAAGTTGAAGTAATATGGCTGTAATTCTTGTTTTTGCCACAAGTACCACTCTTAACAGCTAGAACTCTCCGTTGTCTCTCTGCAATTTTAACTAATTGTTTGATGCATTTAAACAGTAATTAACATAAGAATTGCATTCCGATCTTCTGTTCTATAATTATTTAAAGCACATATTTGATACATTTATGTTGCATTAAATAGCTTAGTCATTTTGTTTACTATTTGGTAGCATCCAGTCTCTAAGGTCACTACTTCCCAATTTCATTTCTATAAGTCTCTGCATTTCGTCTATTCATCTTCGTAGAGATAAATATTCACATCTAGTTATTTGTTTTCTTCTTGATTTCCTAAACTTTCCTTTGCTTCCAAATAGAATTGGTCCATACAAGCCATTCCTAAGCCACAATCCTCATTTCTGTCTATATTAGTTCATTTTTACCATGTGTTACTTCAAATTGTACTTTGTCTTTATTGCTTTTCTTTTCACCACTTTCCATAATGATAATTTAAGCTATTAAGTTGTCTTTTGTACGT
This sequence comes from Stictocephala bisonia, assembly GCA_035578905.1. Lineage (NCBI taxonomy): Eukaryota > Metazoa > Arthropoda > Insecta > Hemiptera > Membracidae > Stictocephala > Stictocephala bisonia. Next base: position 7,277 of record JAQJVL010001885.1, read on the forward strand.
TCAGAAACATCAGTTGATACTCAGTTCTCTCCCTCGCACATCACAGGAATCCTAGCCACCATTCTACACAAACAATCCAGACTTCTCTAATAGTGTCCATGTAGATGGCAACCATCGAGGACTGAGACAGAGCTTAGAGCCTACAATCTCCATACACTATTCCTAAGTAATAATATAGTAGCAAGGTTATAGCCTTACAAATAGATATCTCATGTAGCATAGGTCATTTGTACCAGTAATTTGGTTAGTTAGTGAAGACTGCTATTACAGCTTGTTTAATATATTTATGTGGGATTATACTAGTGCTTCACAATGAACCGTAAAAACAGCTGATAATTCGATGCACAAAATATAACATTGAATGAGAAATCTATCTGTGTGCTTGTAAAATCAATAGTTATAGCTTTTTGCCACAAAGCCAGCCTTTTATTATACTTTTTCAAGGTGTTTATCTTCCATGAATTCTTCTATATTTTTTTCTCTTTGACTAGTTATAGCTCCTCTTCTAATCAACAAAACACCTTAATATTTGCATTAGGACAAGTATTAATACTATAAACTTAATAATATAATAATAAATTACACAACTTCCATATTATTTAAGTTTGTGACTATATATATGAAATGCCACATAACAAAAATTGATAACATTATAAGTAAGTACCAAAAGGTAAAAGTCCTGAGGCAATTTCAAAAACTATCTTTATTTCTTTTACTCAGATGTTCACAAAGGAATGAATCTGGTTTCAAATTAACACTTCTTTCATACTTAACACTTGTCTCAGTCGAGGAAACCTATTGTTTTGGTTGGTATCATTATTTGGTTGGTATCATTATATTGGTAACTGTTAAAATCATTTTGGTCAACAAATACAATTACCTCCTATTTTCTTTTCTGTTCAAAACAAATTATAAAAACTATCTCAGAACCAAAACACAATTTTTTTCACAAACTACAAATCAAATTCACAAGTTTATTATGATCCTTAGAGTGTTCTTCAAAACTAAATCATTATGCTTATACATTCATAATTATAGCACTATCTTAAACTTTGAGAATATTTAAACTTTTATTAATTGAATTTAAACATTGGTAGTTGCCTTAACAATCTAGTTTTAAAAACTACTGAAATTTTGTTTCTCTTTTAAGAAAAATTTATTAATACAGGAGAACGATTTTAGTATCAATTAAATAACACAATTAAAGTGTTTAAAGAAATTTTATCTAGCGTTTGTCGTTATTGAGTTTGCAAAGGTTTACAAAAAAATTAGTTTTTCATTGACCAGTTTGAATTATTAATTGACTCTTACACCAAACTAATCACAATGAATCAAACTGTCATCCATCCACTAAAAATCATTTAATTATTATTATTCTCACTACAGTGACATGTTAAAGAGGACTTATGTGCAAGTTCACTCATAAAAACGTGTTCTTAAACACTAATATTACAGTAAAAAGCAAATTTGTTTGAGAAAAATCTCCAGCATAATTTTTTTCTTAAATAATACGATAACATGGTGGAAACTATAGACTTATTTTGAAAACTAAACTTACTTAGTTTTTGTTTGACAGCAAATTAAAACTCAAGAGTTTTTTCATTTCAGACCAGTGGGGCGTGGCCGTTCCGCCGGTACCAAAAATATTTTATTTGGACTAAAGAGTAACATATCTCTCTTGTGATTTACAGGGATTTTGTTTATTGGGTGTTGGTTTTCCTTATATCACAGCGAATCTTGTTTTCTATTTTTGTGTTATTTTACTTTCAATCTTGATGTATATATTGCGTATGTATATATTGGGATTGCTAATGATCTAATTACATATTTGGTGTGAGCTATTTAACCTTTCTACATAATATACGAACTCTCCATACATGCAGATAAGCTAGGTCAAAAAAGTTAACAAAGTTAAATTTCATCACAAAAAATATACAAAAATGGTAGAAAAATAACAAAATAATTATAATTGAATATAGTTTGATTTTATTCAAAAGTATTTGATAAGTTGATAAAAAAAGCAGAAATTTTCTATTTTTTCTCACAATAGTGAAAATATTTATAGAGTGTGGAAGAAAAGTCCCGGAACAGATTATTAATTTGTGAACGATTACCGATAAAGCAATAAATCTTGGTACATCAATACTACACCTATTAATCTAATTTTGTATGTAAATACAGTTTATCTGTCATATCAGAGGAATGACTCGCAATGAGTCAGAAGAAAATGTTAAATAAGTCAAGTAGTACATCAAATTAAAGGTTTAAAGTAGCACAACATAAACCCACAAATCAGACTTCAAAAGGTTCACTCCTTAAAAATGGCACTGGTGTAAAGTTTTAAAAAGACACAATGAAAGTCCTGTTTAGGTCGGTTTATTAGTCTTTTCTTAGCTCAACTTGGGAAAGTTAAACTTTGTAAATGCCTACTGGACTTAAGAAATAGTTTTTTACGATAGTTAGTGACTTTTCACTTTCAATGGATGTTGGTGATCCAGTATAAAATGGCAGATGTACAAAGATTTTCTTGGTCGAAGTAAGACATTGTATTAGTATCTAAAATTCAAATGCAGCACTACATCAAAGAAAGAAATGATGCTGCATGCACTATAACAGTCTTTAAAATGTACATTATGAAGTTAGTCATGAAAAGCATTAGCAATTCGAACATTTACTCTAAACATATTTACTAAGCATCACTTATTTCCATTCAAATCTTTGAACATATGTCATTTTGTACTGGATCAACCCTTTTAAGTGCTATTTGTGGTATTAATCTGTGCTACACAACCCCTTTAAAATGATGTAAATCTTGACCTATGCTAGTTTTAATATATTTGTCAAACTCCTTGCGGACCATCACCATCCATTGGAGGTGAAGAGTCACTAACTATTCTAAAAAACTATTTCTTAAGTCCAGTAGGCATTTATAAAGTTATAAATTTCCCAATTTGAGCTAAGAAAAGATTAATAAACCGACTTAAACAGGACTTTCATTGTATCTTTTTAAAACTTTAAACCAGTGCTATTTTTTAAGGAGCGAACTTTTTGAGGTCGGATTTGTGGGTTTATGTTGTACTACTATAGACCTTTAATTGGATGTACTACTTGACCTATGCTCTCATTTAAGATTTTCTTCTGACCCCTTGTTTTATTTTATTTGCAATAAAGAGTCCCCTATTGCACCCCCGCGACCCGCACCCCTGATGACAGAAAAACTGTAGTTATAAAAAAAGGAGATTAATAAATGCAGTATTGATGTGCCAAGTTTTATTTCTTTATCTGTAATCGTTCAAAAATTAATAATCTGTTCCAGAACTTGTCTTCCACACTGTATACAAATTTTTATAAAAAATATAATAAGATTGAATGACTAAATTATTTACAAATTACTTATTTCTGTTTCAGCTAAACATTTACACAAAATAAAAATAACTATAAGTAGCAATAACAAATACATGCACTTTTTTACTGTACATCCTACATATTTCTGAACATTTCAGACATACACACACACACTTAACAAAACTAAAATATTGACAAATGATAAATACTACGTCCAAAGCACTAATGAAAATAATGATTGCGAGCACTAAACAGCAGTTCAGAGCTAACACTGATATAAAGGAGTGCTAAGTGGTTGGGACATGTTCCGCCAATAGTATAGTTAATTGCATTAGTAATCCAATTGCATTATAACTTTGAACTAACTATAATGCAATTGGAGTGTCAAGAGAACATTTTCATCACTCTGCCAGACATTAGAGATGTAAAAAAAGACACATAATATTACGACACACAAAATTGACTAATCTTCAGTTGTTCTATCCAGATTGGAGTAAAATAAATGATCTACCAATTGCTAATCGTTGGATGTTGGATAAAATACCAGAGGAAAAGAAAAGTGTAAATCCAAAATATGAATCTCCTCCATTAAGTGAAGTATCAGATGATGAAGATAACAAAAGTGTTCCAGTGAACAAGGAAGGAGTTTTCTGGAATGAATCAAGACTTTTGGAGCTTGAATCACAATTACTGAGTTGGCCAGCTGCTGAGTGCTCTAATAGTGGCAGTGATGTGGGCAATGACACCCATCAGCATCTCTACTCATACTTAAGGAAGAAACACAGTTCACCCAATCTTCTAAAGAGGTAAATTTATATGGCATTATACTGAATAAATTACCAACAACACATGAATCAGTTGTATATTGACTTATTTATACTTTTCTATAACTATGGAAGCCTGAATCATATGTTAGAACATAATTTGTATTAATTAGTACTATCAGATATTTTTGTATGAATAACTAGCTGTTTACCTGTGTCTTGCTAAAGGATTAACATATAAACAGTAATATTTAAGTATATTTCAAATATTAAATTTCAGTAAGCATCACATAGCCAATTTAAAAATGTTCATTTTATTTGTTTTTATCTAACAGATGATGGTGTCAAATAAATAAAGTAACCCCATTATACTATCATTAAAACTTTAAAGGCCTCTGAGGTGGGGCCCTTGAGTTGGAAGAGAATAAAGCCATGCTAGAAACCATCCTGGGAGTGAACTCTTTAACTTCCCAAAGTTTTCAGATGACGATCCGATAAGTGGTTTATTAACCCTTAATTACAAATCTTTCGTAAAAATTACGAATCAGGTAATTGAAATCTGTCATATTGAAGTAGTTGACGGGCCGGGCGCAACCCCCCTCCCAGTAGCTTCCTATAATTGCCGGTCAAGGTCAGGGACGATCCGTCAGTTGCCTGCGGCACGTCTATCTATGCGTACCTACGCTCGCGTAGTAAATTTTACGATAGTTTTGTGAATGAGTAATTTTTCTTTCTCATATTAAATTTTTGGATTTATTTATTCTTTTTATTTATATTTATTGGTATTTATTAATTATATATATTATTTTATTTATATTTATTGGGATTTATCTTTATTCTTCATATTTCTTTCTCATATTAAATTCTCGTGCGTTTTGGGAATACCCGACAATCCCGGCCAAGCCCCACCACCAGGAACGAGGAAAGTGTGTTTTTATTGCCCTTCAAACTTGAGAAGAATGACCACTACCTACTGTAAGCATTGTAATCATGCAATATGTGCCCAACATAAAGCTACAACTTGTGTTGCATGCAATGAAGGACATTGAGCAATTTTATGAACTACAAACGATCTGAAACTTGATGGTTCCACCTAATTATGAGTTTTTTGCAAAATAATAAAAAAAATATGTTTTTTTACTAGTATCTATAATAAACTTTTTGATTTTTGTCATAATTATGGAAAATAAAATAATTTTGGTTATTTTTTTTGTTTTTTTTCGAAACCCTTAGATATTGTAGCTTAAATTAAAAGCATCGGAAAAAATATTTATAGGATACATATAGTCATTAATATACTATTATTCTTATTAAATTCTAGTTATATAATGCCCAGACTATGTAAACATAGGTTTAAATCAATTATCTTGGTGTAAAATCAATACTTAAAAAAAAGACAAAGATAGTAGTAAATTTTACGATAGTTTTGTGGATACGTGACTCTAAAATATGTTTTGTAATCAAGGGTTAATGCATAAAAGACAAACACACATACACTTGTTTATATACAGGGTGTTCCAGAACTCTCTGAAGATCTTTTTAGGTATTGATTGTGGGTCAAAAACAAAACATAATATCATATTTTAAAAATTCCAAATCACCTCCGGTACCCATTCAGCTGCCATTTTGTATTTTTTCCCAAATTATTAAAAAATCTATTTAACCTATGGAGTTCAAATATGGTATACACATTAATAAAGCCATAATATTACTGAAATAAAAAAAAATAAAAAACCATTTTTAATTATTTTCAAAATGGCGGCACTTTAAAAATTTTGATCCTTAATAACTTTTGGACGGTTAGCAAAACAAAAAAAAAATCACAAGAATACTTTTCTTTTGCACATTTTATTTGCAATCCAAAAATGTTATGTTGTATGAAATCGGACGACAAACAACTGAGATTCGAGTATTTTTGTATTTTGTATTTACGTGTGAAAGTGTACAGCCATGGTTTCGTTCCGCGTGAGTCAACCACAACAATACATCAGCGATTTATTCTGATTACTTTCATCCAAAACACTACAATAAAGTGATTTATGACATTATTGTAATGAAAATGCCCTTGGCAGCCAACCGGAAACATGTTGCGGATAATTTTCATTGTCATTAAATTAAAAATTAATTGCAACCTTAAGTAGTGACCTAAAACCTTGAAATTTTTTAAAATTTATTTGTGATGCAAAGCAAGTTGTAGACATAAAACAAGTAATATTTAAAAAAATTAGATTATAAATTTATTTTTACATTACAAACAATGCTTAACATTTCGTCCTCTTATTTCATTGCAAAGGAAAACATGATTGTAAAGTCACTGGCAGACAATTAATATTTTTCTTTAATAATTCCGGTACCGTACCTTCAACAATTTTACAAACTTATATTTTACAAGAATACAGTTTTAAGGAATTTCAGTGTGTTAAAAACATAAATTAATAGTCTTTAAACTTTATTTTTTCAACTTAAAAGAAAAATACGTTCAAACAGTGACTGCAAACGTATTCTTACCCTAAGGTAACGCCCAAATATCTTAAAAACTTCATTTAATGCAAAATTAAAAAATACTAACACATTAACAAATTTGTTAGCTTCTTTTGAGAATTGTTGTATTTTTCTAAATAAGTACACATTTTTGTGAGCTGGCCACTTGTCCACCCTCGTGTTGCGGCGCTTATTCGCGGAAGTTTTAAGCAAAAAAAAGCTATCAATTCAATTCAAAAAGGCTAGAGCAATAATGTAACTGCTTTTTAAACAAACATTTTTTGCTGAGATTATAATTTTATTAAATAAATAGTTTTATAAATATTTATTGTAATACAGTAACATTAAAGTTGACGAATTTGTAATTAAAATTCATTGCTACAAGCACACAAAGCACTAAGGAAATACAACAGATAAATTACATAACCATTTATCAAAACTTACGTATTACAATAAATTTTCAAAATTCTGAATTTCTTCCCTGATATAAAGCCGACAACGTTGAATAAAATTTCTCCTCAGAGAACCAAAGTATTGTTCATTATTCCTAATTGTGTTGGTAGCAACTGTTATTCGTTGTCTTAGTTCAACTTGCCTTCAGTGATACCAGCCCACATGTTTATTACAAACTGGTGCTGAAAGTGATAATTTCTTATTACTTTAGGGTTTTCACATGACCAATAATATTGGTGTGAGTATTGTAAATTCCTGTTCTTTTCAAAAAACTTTCGTCAGTCCACGAAATGTTATTGAAAAACTCTAGATCAACTCGATTTCTTCTGAGCATCTCTCTACAAAAGCGCGCTCTTCTAGCATATCTGTAGGTAGAAGAGATTGAACTTGCTGCATATGATAAGGATATAAATGGTAATTTTTAAGGCTTCAGTGAACTGATGTACTTGGTATGGCGGTCTGTCTGGATAAACGGTGGACACTTGTAGTTGGATCTTCTTCCATCATATTTACAATTACTTCATCATAATTATTGTTAATACGGGATCAACCTTAACTCTCGGAATGTCCGGGAATCTTACCCTCCTGATAGGACTTATGCACATACACAAATACTCTACTGTATGATCAGGGAATCGTTCTCTGTTAGGATACCTAACTCTGTATTTCCTTGCAGCAGCACGGGCATTTCCGTTACAAAGACCATACAAGAAATGCATGTCTACATATTCCCTGCGTAAAACACATCACAATACAAAATAAAGCATTTAAAAACAAACTGTAAAAAATGTATTATTTTAGCAAACAACACACAAAAGACTGTTAATGATAATTTTCAACACTGCAAACAACACACAAAAGACTTTTAATGACAATTTTCAACACTGCACTGATTTCAAATGTTCAATATTTATTAATACCCATCTGGTCAACAAAAAACAACAACACCTGATTTGTTTAGTGTGTTATTAAAAGCTGATTTTGTTTGTACTATTAGTGGTATTATTTGTAAAATACTGCAGAAAACTAAAAAAGTTTAATAAGTCAGTGTAAAGGGTTTAAAAATTACTTATTAAGTAAAATTATAATCTCAACATAAAATGTGTGTTTAAATAACAGTTACATTATTGCTCTAGTCTTTTTGAAATGAACTGTTATCTTTGTTTTGCAAAAAACTCCCGCGAATAAGCGCCGCAATGCGAGGATGGACAAGTGGCCAGCCCACAAAAACGTGTACTTATTTAGAAAAATACCACAATTCTCAAAAGAAGCTAATGAATTTGTTAATATGTTAGTATTTTTGAATTCTGCATTGAATAAAGAAGTTTTTAAGATAGTTGGGCATTACTTTAGGGTAAAAATACGTTAGCCGTCACCGTTTGAATGTAGTAGTATGTTCTTTTAAGTTAAAAAAATAAAGTTTAAAGACTATTAATTTATGTTTTCAACATCCTGAAATGTTTTAAAACTGTATAATTATACAAATATACTTATTAAAATTATACTATAAAAGTTTTAAGGCCTTGTGTGCATTATTCCTTGCATGAAAATGATTTTTTTCTGTTGCAATACGCACATTTAAAAAGTCAATAGCTTGGTAACTATTAAAGCTCTGAGTGTCGCATTAAAACCCCCCTGAGTGCCAGGCCATTTTTATGTCTTTTGCAGCGTTCAAGGAAATCATTAATAAACAATTACTTTTAGCATATAACTATACAAATATATTTTTGTAAACTAGAATAAATTGGCTATCAGAAATTATTAAGTTTATTAAACCTACAACTAGCCAAAAAGTTTCTATATTTGGTGGAATTTTAGAATTTCCTTAACCCTTTGAGGACCGTACAGTTTTTGAACATTTTTCTGTCTGTGAAAAAAATTTTTTAATTACTTTTGAAGAGTTGTATGTGAAAAAGACCGTGCTCAAATATGCGATTTTGCAGACATTTAGAGAAGAATTTGTAACTATAGTAATATATAAGATATTTAAATAATTTTTCCACTAAAATTTTTAAAAATACTTACACTTTATAGAAAAAAATATTACAGTGGGTTAGTGTCATGTATAGTATATTATGTTTGAGATTATATATACAAAAATTAAAAATTACAAATTAAATTTCAAGTTTGGCTTCCCCTGGAGCATGAACTAGAAACATTTTAAACGTAGAAACACTTTTCATTTTGTTTAGAATTTAAAAATGAACATGTGTAGCAAATTTTATCGAAATATAATAATAATAAACAAAGTTAGAGCTAATTTACAGAATTTAGTCATACGCAAAAAACCATGGGTGCATCACTGTCTGATGATGAATCATTGTTACTCAATACAGTGCCGTTATTTAAACGAATCGAAGTTGAAGGTCCAAGGGGATCGTAATTAGGGCTATTGTCAGTATCGTCGTCATATAAATAAATCTCCAGAAGAATCATTTACAGTCATAAAGGCATCTATCCAATTCACTAGTTCGTAATTTATCGCGATCCATTATTACATATAATCAAATGAAACTCAAATAATAACACTATGAACACAATAAAAACTAATTATATTACAAAATTAAACATTGATAAATAACTAAAATGAACTAAAACAACACCAGTAAATAACGTTGACTCACAACACAACTCTACTGACAGTTCTTAATTGTCATCGACATGTACGATCAGCTGATTCATTCCTAAGAGTAACGATATTTTACATCATTATTAATTTGGTAGTAAAGGTAACTGATTTATATATATTAATATATATATATTAATGGTTTACACACTTATATCAACTCATTTAGAACAGTTTTACATTCATACAGTGTTTTTGATGACTACAAAAGTAATTACACGACAATAACTAAGCGCGTCCTGGCAGGCCGTTGGATCGGCCCATCGTCCTCAACAGCAAAAATGTCACCGGCCGACACATAATGGCACCGTACGTGTATGGTTGGGTGGGTGGGTTAGTACACTGTACTTGTATGGATGGGTTAATGCCACCGCACGTGTATGGGTGGGCGGGTGGGTTAATACACTGTACGTGTATGGGTGGGAGGGTAGGTTAATACCTATATGTACCATTAAAAATAACTGTATGAAAAGATGTATGAGTGGCTTAAAGAACGAGTCATAAATACATTTGAAGAGTGTTACAAAGACTAGTCCTCGGCTAGAGACAAGACTAGACACCGCTACAAAGACTAGACACCGCTAGTCCTCGGCGGAAAAACGCAATGGGCCGTCAGATCGGTGCCTGTCATTTTTTAATGTTTCATCGATACATTTTCATTTTTCAATATATCGATTTTTTTGTATTTTTTCATTGAACTAAAAAATCCAATAATTTTTTAGGCAATTTATCACTGAACATAAAAATATATACTATTATATACTTTGGGTCATTGTAAACAGTAAACATAAACACATACACAACAACACTTTCAGCCATGACACTAACACAGCGACAAGGAAACATTAATAAAAAATTACTTTTTGCCGATAACTACACACACGTACATATATATTTGTAAACTACAATAATTTGGCTATCAGAAAATATTAGGTTTATAAAACCTATTATCAGCAAACATCTATCTTCTTGGCGTAATTTTAGAATTTTCTAAACAATTTTTTATTTTTCAAAATTTTGATTTCTTTGTATTATTTTTGAGTGAACTATTCAAAAAATCCAAAATTGCCATTTTTTTAGGCAATTTATCACTGAACATGAAAATATATTATTTTATATACTTGGAGTCATTGTAAAGAGTACAAATAAACACAGACACACACAAACAACACCTTCAGCCATGACACTGACATAGCTGTGTTCACTTGAAAAGAAATATTAATACATCAGCTGTTTTTTTCGCCAAATGGAGCATACCATCATCACCGTGTAGCCTCCACGCTCTAGAATCTAGTGGTATTCGGTTCATTACAATATAGATAGTAGAAACCGATAAAATTGATCAAAAACAACGGGAGTGCAATATCGATAGAAATCTATCGACTGGCATTTCTAGGCAAGATCGTCTCGATAGAAATCTATTGATTGGCACCCGGAGGGTTAATCCTAGAAGTGTCGGTTAAAATTTCTGTAGTGGTGGGCCATTTTTAACTGTGTCGCAAGTGTATTTTGAAAAATTTATTAAAAATCTGTGGAATATTCAAATACAGTAGAACTTTGATAATTTGAATCTCAAGGGACCAGTGAACAAATCTGAATCATACAATAATTTGAATTACACAATAATGTTGTTTATCTTCAATATAATGCCTTTAGTATAAGGCCCGGCCATTCAGCGCCACAATTATCACTGCCAGCAGTGTTGCATGGTCATTCAGCGTTTTTTTATGCTGTACAGACTATAGTTGTTGATGTTATAACCAAAACAAACAAGAATTTGTAACAGATCACATGTTAAATAATTGTACACTCATCAACGGCAGGATAGGACGGGTCCCTTACTCGTTTTTACAAGCTTTAAGATTCAAAACATTGCATCCTTGTTTTTTATGTAGGTTGATAATGTGTTTGGGGGTATTCCATATTCTTTTGCAATATGCGATTTTTTTGTATCTTTTTCGACTTCACGTATAATGGCGACTTTTATCTGCAATGATAACGCTTTGTATTCAGTATGTGGTTTATGTAACAACATGTTTTGTGTAATCTGAAAAATTCAGTATGAAAATGTAAACACTGCAGTAATGTACAGAACACACAAACAACAATGAAACGTGTGATGTGATGCCTTGCTTACTGTCATCTGTTAGTCGACGTGGCGGACTGAAGGCCACTGTACGAATGCACCAATGCCAAGCAGTGCACCACTCACGATAAGTCGGAAGCCGTTGCCCTCTCTCCCCCTATTAATCACTCACCCTTTCCCTATTCAATACTTGCACCAAGAAGACACGTATGCCACAGTCTACATCTGTCGTCGAATACTGTAGTTCTTGGAAAGATTTATTGTCTTAGTATCACTTCAGTTAACGCTTCTGACAATGAGACATTAAAGTACTGTAACAAACGATTGTATTTTGTTATGATAAACTTCGAATTAACCAAAGAATATTTCAAATTAAATACGATTTTTTTACATTAGTTGAATACAAAGTTCAAGGGACTGCAGAAAAATTTCGAATTATAAGCATTCAAATTATCCAAGTTCGACTGTATTATAACTTTATACCTAATTTTTTATCAGGAAATAGCATAGAATACTATAATAATATGTTTAACCTTGAACAAAAATGTATGTTTGTTATATGTAAAATAGTACAAAAATAAAATAAAGATTTTCAAAAAAGGGAAATATACCTAGGAAATAAACAAAATATTAAAAATGTTATATTCCAAGATACCTAAAAATACAAATCTAAAGTTTAATTTTTACTTAACATTAAAAGAAAGAAAGACTAATTTTAAAAATGCACTCAGTATCGTAGAATTCATATCATACAAAAATATCAATAATAATATTTGTCGATGTAAAAAAAGTAAACAAATATGCTCACTAAAAATAGCTTAAAGGATCTGTAAATATTGTGTAAACTAAAAGCATTCAAGAATATTTTATTAAAAGTAAACTATATAAACACTGACTATAGAAATAGACAAACCAAAGCTATGACATTTTTGCTGTTAAAAGTAAACTATATAAACACTGACTATAGAAATAGACAAACCAAAGCTATGACATTTTTGCTGTAGATGCATACCTGGGCTGCTATTTAATAGTGAACGGTCTACTATAAATGCCCAAACAACTGTTTTGCGTATAATTAGCTCAGGTATTTGTCATTTAAACAAGTACTGGAGAAACAGAGAAATAGATGAAGAGAGACAGAGGAAGGGAGACCGCTGATCCTACCTATGAAGATAGTACAAGAACTAATTTCATAGAACAAGCAAACCAGTTTCATGGGTGTATTCTTATTGTTTCTATAGTCAATGATATAAACTATCAGCAACATTAAAACTAAATGACAACACCATCTAGTAGCAAAACTTAACTTTAATAACTACATTGAATATTCTTATCACAGAACACCATAATATATAAAATAAATTGGCTGAAGTTTACATTGACCCATTTTTTTCTGGGAATTAACTGACGAGTTGATAAGTCAAGAGTCAATAAGAGGTTAACAAGTCAATTAAAGTCGAATACATGGCATCAATAAATATGTCTTATATGGTACTCAAGTTGAATTAAGTGGTCCTGAGTAGTAATTAAAAATAAGATTTATCTTAAATATCCTTGTGTTGGCAATTTACAATAAAAGTGGACAAGTTACAAGCCCTGTACTGACATTTAATTATTTTGTGATGATAATATGATATAAATCACATATATGTTGTTGGCTTAATGCCACAAACATAATTTCAATTACTTGATAATTATAAAATTACAGAGTTAACTTTATTATGGTTTGTTTTTTTATATTATAGATCAAATATGAGATTCTACCAGAGAACCACAGAGAACCAGAAATTACTATTGAAAGGCCAGATCACTTCCAGGCAATTCACATTTATTCCCTAACACATTTTTTGCTTGTGATTTTGATCTTTTTTACTTGTTGCTTGAAATGTTTTCATATTTATGTTTACCAATATAGTTTTTCTATATTATACAGTCTTTTTTATTATACAATCACAACTTAGATGGCAAGAACTTTAACTATGTATGCTCTGAGCTTTGTTTCTTTTTTAAGCTGCTTTCATCTTTATCCTCTTAATAATATATATTAATTATGACATAGCATTCTATAAAATTCAATGAAACCATGATAATTTTATAAAATGTGAAACAAATGTCATGGAAATATACACTATAAAAATATATTTTTTACATTTTATTTACATTTAAATAGTATTGTTAATGTAATACTAAACAGAAGTATTAAAACACAATTTAAGAAAACTAGAGGAACAGTAAAAAATAAAGCATAACTATTTTATTAGTAATGAAGAAAATATCTGGCGAGATATTTTGCCATCTCAAGGTTTTGTATATTGATCCCAGATCTGTATTTATAGGACTTAGACCTGATTTGTGTAAGTATTTAATATCTATATTTATAAAAGAGGATGTTTGTATATATATATATATATATATATATATATATATATATATATGTTTGAAGTTTATGCGCTGCAAACCATCCAACCGATCGCGATGAAACTTTAGGATGTTGTCCTGTATACTCCCGAGATGGTTTCTGTGAAGTTTGATGCAGATCCGTCCACAGGGTCCCGCCCCACGGGCTCCTAAAGATCCCATGTTATTCAAATGGAGAATCTGAATTGTTTACAAAAAACATATGACTGTGTGGTTTAATGTAGTTTCACATGCCATAAGCAGATTGAAGTTCTCACAACAACAGTACTGATATTAGGGAAAGGTCGGCCTTTAAAGTCGGTTCTTGGTTCTTGACAAAAGAACCGGAACCGAGGGGTAAATCTCGGTTCTGGAAATGTAAATGGAGAGATAGCTTTCACATCAGAAATGTTTCAGGTGTGAAGTGCTGATAAACAGAACAATCAAACATACTGATGCCAAAAGATAAACAATATATCTTTGTCAGAAAATATCTGCCCATAGTAGGCCACTTCCTTATCAGTATGTGATTTGGCCACGAGATAAACAAAATATCTAAGTCAGAAAATATTCGCCCACAGTCTGGCCATTTCCTTATCATCACATGAAGAGACAGATAACATTAATGAGTAGGAATTCACACACAAAGGCAGTGAGTTGAAGCCATTCAGTTTTTGTTCAATAGTCCAGTGCTCTTTTCCGAGTTGAAGCCATTCAGTTTTTGTTGAATAGTCCAGTTCTCTTTTCCGCCTGAGCTCCACCCTTGTTTATCATGACCTTTTCTCATCACTTCCTGCCTGGTAAAAAACATATTGGGGAAACATTCCATACTGTTTAACCTCTCAACTGCTGGGTTTTCAGTAGCATGCCAACCCCCTGTGCTGGGTTTTTTACAGATAGAGTAACCCATGCTTAGATAAACATTAAACTCATTTATACATAGTGGTTTCATTATTTTTTCATTTGTATAACGCTTATATTATCTTATAACACAGTAAATTATCAATTTCCGACTCCGTAACAAGACGCGAATCGCGTGATGTAGACGCCATAACAATACAGTAAACAGCCACTGTCAGTTGCCAGTGCCAACAGTCAGCTGTATACAACATAATGAACCAATGAAAACTATTCTCTGTTTAGTAAAGAGCTTGCTAGTAGTTCAACAAAGTATCCATAGATGTTGTGGGTATGTTGAAGTGGAGAAATAATCAATACCGACTTGATACGTGTACAGCACACTGAGCGCGTTCGGCGGAACGACTTCAGTCGTGCGTAGCACAGCAGGACAGACGGCGGCGCACGACTTAACTCGTTTACAGCAGTTGAGAGGTTAAAACTTATCTAACATTCTGCAATTATTTATGATTCTAGTTTTATTGTGTATTTTGAAAAATAAAAGGTTTTTATTATGAACTTAAGATATTAGAGTGTATTTATTTAGGCTTGTTTTTAATAATGAAAAAAACAATGTATACAAAACCAAGGGAATTGGATTGAAAAATAAATTTTTAAGATTAAAACCTTTTTAGTGCCATAGGATTTGTTAAAGTTACTCTCTACCAGTGCCAGAGGGTATAGCTATCAATTTGTACAATGAATCATTAAATAACTCATGTATCTGTTATATATAACAAAAAATTAATAATTTGTATACCTATTTATACATAAATAACCAGTGTATTAAAATATATTACAAACAGCCTTGCGTTATGTATGCTATTTTTATTAAAAATACATTCATGAGATAAAAAAGTTTGTTGTGTCTTTCTTCCATCGGCATCCTTATTACCATGTTAAAAATAGGTTGGCTCTATTTAATCACTTTACTTTGAAGACAATTTAGTTATCAACATCCCGTTGAAATTTCACAATAATATGTTGTCAAATAAAAAAAGTTATGTGCATGTGCAATTTTTAAGTTATTCAAAACAGTGTTTTAGTACCTTTTGTATCAAATTATAACTAAATATTATACAAACATACCAAAATCATGTAAAAGTATATTTCAAGAAATGAGAATATAATGGTAAATCAATAAAGTTTATTTTTGAATTTTTTAATGAGTTTTGTTTGTGACATCCTGTTAACAAGGACGTTGGCACTTTATGCATAGTTTTTTGGACGTCCGGATAACAGGACATTGGCACCAAAAGGGTTAATATTGTGTTAAAAATAAGCAAAATGAGTTTTTAGCATTTTTATTTCAAAATAGTTAAAATTTTATTTTCATTTTTTTTTATTTTTACAAAATTTTAAGGATTAATATTTTAAATTACATTGATTTAACATTTACTAACCCATAACAGTTTATTATTTCTTAAATTTAAAACAAAATATATACTGTAATTTCTAAAAAATTATGATATTATTGGCTGTATAGCCAATCATATAAATATTTTTTGATATAATATATTTTATCATATATAATAGTTTTGTATGAATGTAAGTAGCATTTATAGTTTCTTAATTCAGTATTATCACCAATTGAGAAAAGAACCAATAGTTAATAAAAATATTTTCTTTAAAATTAATTCCATTATTTGTTTTAGCTGTTTATTTTTGATGTACTACAATTACATCAACCTCTTAAATTTAGTTGTGATAATTTCAATAAATTGTTGTAATTTGATTTTTAATAAATTTTATTACTAAACCAGGCCTAAAATGGCAGGTTATTTTTTAATTTTCTCTAGGCTTATAAGTGTTGTAATTTCCTTAAGGTAAATTTCAATTGCATCCTAATTTGAGCATTATATTCCATTTATCTAAATTTTATACTTTTTAAATTTACAATAAATACTTTCTTTGTGCAAAAAATGTAAAACAATTATACCCTGAGAATAAATAAAATGTTACCAACTCTCTAGTTATGTCATTTTAGAGATTTTTAGGGTGTATTAAACTTCATATTGGAGAAACCGCTGAAATACTATGCACTGTTTTTACTGACTGATTCCACATGATTTGTTGGTTCAATGGCGTAAAGGTATTAGAAAAAATATGGAACCAACCCATCACTAATACATATCATTTGGAATGGCAACGATATATCGATAAATATGTTTCAAAATATAAGTATCAAGATTTTATTTCAATAATATTGGCTATATTGATATTTTGGTTCGATATATCATATCACTAAATATTCACATTATTATCTCTCCTGAAAATCATTACGATTAGGAAAAAAACATTTAAATTGCCTCTTACGCGTACAAAACATGCATTGAAATAATAAAGTAACTATTTAGTTTTTTACATAAGGTTAACACACTAAAATGTAGTTTATTGTAGAATAGTAGGTGGAACGGGTAAAAATGAAACAGACTAAGTGGAAATTAGATTCCTAAACTTTTATTTAAAAAAATGGTTTACCTGCAAGAATTGGAAATAGATTTAGTGATTTAATTTGTTTGATTTTTGTGTTTATAAGAAGCCTATTGGTATTTTAGAATGTGAAAAACAAAAATATCAACGTTATTACATGATTCTTTTATAATTAACATAATAATTAAGGTATAATTATGCTTATTTTGAATTTTCATCAACCCACCCAACAGACCACAACTTATTTCAAAATAATGAATGTATTTAAATTTTACTTTCGTAGGTTATTATGAAAAGTGGCAGCAAGCCTTAAGTGCATTTTTGGTCATGACATAAGAATTGGTGCATAGTTTTAAACGTAAAACATTTACAATTGAATGTATAGGTTACCCAATATATCAATATTTATCTTTCGATATTTTCGTTAGATCGATATTTGGTTTGCGATATATTGATAATTCGATATGTTGAAAATATTTGACATCCCTACATTTCATAGATTCATACTTATTATATTTGAAATACATTAGTTTAAATTTAATCATCTTAGAAACTTGGAATTTAGGACATAATGAACAAAACAAAATTGTTAAAAGACTTATTATTGATAAACACTAATCATGTAAGATCATTGTAAAAGTGTGAGCTTCAAAGCCAACAATTTAAGTTATATGCTTAACACAATAAAAATAATAATAACTATGATAAATAAATCATATTGTAATACATCAAGATATAAGAGTTAAATATCTCTAAATCGATACAATAAAACCGTTCTGTAAGATGAAAAGGGAGATGAGCACAAAATTTTTTGTTATCTATTATTTTACAAATAATCACAAGTTCTGGTAACATAATAAATAGGCACATTCCTCCATCAAAAAACCTGTAACATAAAAATATAAAGAAATGCAGTTTTATTGAGTCTATTAATCTGCTAAATAAAGCTTAACATAACTCATAAAAAGTTTGACATAAAAAATAGACTAAATCTTTTATAAGAACTAGCTGCTTCAGACCCTGTAGGCTCTGACTCATTTAAAACTATGTACAAAAGGCAAGAAGCCTATTATAGATTGAAAATAAAGGAAGCATACAAAAAGGCAAAGTTCTGACAGTAAAGACTTCACGTCTAATGATTTTAATACTTTTACTTTGTGAATATTGGTAAAACTTTACTAGGAAACCTAAACTCAAATCAAAGTCTCTTAAATGGTGGTTTCATAATTAATAACCCCTTGTTATTTCTAGAAATAAAATCCTACCAGACAACTTGCAAGAATTTGCTTTCAATCTTGTTTCTGAAAACTTTTTGCTTGAAATTGTAAAAAATCTTTCTTCTAAAGATAGTAAAGATCATTATGGGTTTTCTAATAAGCTACTGAAAGAGACTATTCATTCAATGTTTTCACCACTGACAATATTAATTAATATGTCTTTACTTCAGGGTAGGTTTCCTGATGTCTTGAAAATCACTAAAGTTTATCCTGTACATAAAAAAGGTAAACTTAATGACCTGAACATAGGCCCATTGCTATTGTCCCAGTACTTTCTAATATTCTGGAATTAGCTATTGGTAGACAACTAATGTACTTTTTTGAGTTACATAATTCAATGAGTGATAGTCAATATGGCTTTAGAAAGAGGTTATCAACCACTCATGCTCTTATAAAACTTGTAGAAGATTTGTATGAAGGTTTTGAGAGAAAGGACTTTGTTATATTCTGTGACCTCAGCAAAGCCTTTTGATTATGTATCTCATGAGCTGCTTACTAGAAAGTTAGAGTACTATAAGGTGAGAGGAAATGCTCATTTATTAAAATCATATTTAAATGACAGAAAACAATATGTCACCAATGGCATTGACATCTCCTGTTGTTTGGATATAACATGCAGAGTTCCTCAGGGCTCAGTTCTTGTGCCGTTGCTATATCTTATAATGGTCAACGACCTAAAAGATAATGTCCCAACAGAGGTTGTCTAATATGCTGACAACACCACTAATACCAACAGACATTCAAATAGAGTCCAAGCATTGGAAATTTCCAAAAGCAATCAGAATTCAATTTAAATTTGGATGGAAGCAAACAAATTGGTTTTAAATAAAGAAAAACCTAATAAATTCATCTTTGGTGTTTAAGAACAATCCTCACTAAGCTTTCTGAAATTTCTAGGCATAATTGTTAGTCTTAAAAAGAAACAACTAAGCCAGAGTATTTTTGCATTAAAGCGACTATGCGCTGAATTAGATTTAGATAGTTTCCGGGAAGCATATTTTGGTTTATTCCAATCCCATGCTACTTATGGGCTCATAGTATGGGGGGGATGCTTCCCTGGCTTATGATATATTTCTTTTACAAAAAAGGCTGCAAGATTTATATCAGGGTCAGGCAGACTGGACCACTGTAAAGAATTATTCAAACAGATTAGAATTTTAACCATGCCACTTTGTACATGCTTGCCTGCCTATTGTATATAAAAAATAATCATCAAAAGACACAAATAAGAAGTGAGATACATTTGTACAGTACAAGATTCAGCCATCTAATTGAATTACCTAAACATAGGCTATACAAATTGACAAAAGCCCACTAATAATGCTTGTTAGATTGTTTAATAAGATACCTATTTAACTAAATTAAGCTATCCTAAGTTTAGTAATGTTTTTCTTAAAGCGTTCATTTTACTCATTAAGTGAGTTTCTCACAAAAAAATTGGGCAGAATATGACTTTGTCACGTAGTGTAATTGATGGCTAATATATTTATACCATTATTGATATACCATATGCATTTGTAATGAAATGTTTCTTTGGTGAATAAAGTATTCTATTCTATTCTCACTAACTGACACAGATGAGAGTTGATCAAAATCCTGAATTTCAGTTATAAAAATATTTGCCACAAGTTAAAGACTCATATATTATATTATACAATAAAACTTACTTTTTAAAACTTTTTACCACTAAAAATAGATAACTAAAACAATTTATAGTTGAAAACCTGAAGAAGTTAATATGTGAGGGGAAAATAAGTATGTCAGTTTTAGACCAATTACTTGGCACGTGTTATAAACAAGTTGCTTCTGGAAAGCACTACACTCCAACCTGAAAGACACTGAATCATAAATAAGCTTAATATTCTTTGGTAAAATCAATTTGAATTTCGACAAGACAATTTAAAAACTAATTTAAAAAAGCAGTTGGCCCTAAAAAAAGCCATTATTAGTTTGCATTGATTTTTATATGATATCACTGACAAGAAATATTTATACAGAAATATAACTTCATTATTTATGTAAATATAAAACACTAAACGACAATATTTGGGTGAAAATGGGAGTAGATCAGTGAATGTTACACACTAAGGCTATTTCTTAGAACCTGTCATTATTAATAGCCCAAAAACAAATGAACAACCGATGGTCAATCCAATATCATTTTCAACCCATTCAAAATTTATGACTCTGATTGGGATCCGTCGGAGAAACTTTAGCTTATGAACCTTGGCTTTCACAAAATACGCTAACCACCAATGCATTTTATTATACAAGGGTAATCCAGAAAGTAACCTCCGTTTTGAAATAAAAATTAATCCAGTGAAGATAGAACAATTTTATTATATATATCTTAAAACTACAACTTTACTTTATTTTTCCACGTAGTCACCAAATCGATCTAAGCACTTGTCATATCTTTTGACAGTCTTATCAATTCTCTCCTTATAAAAATCTACACCTGTGAGTCACTGCGTTTTGTAGCTCTTCGCCACTGTCGAACCACTGCGAGGCAAGCCACGACTTCATGTATGGAAACAAGTGAAAATCACTTGGAGCCAAGTCCAGACTATATAGGGGGGATGATCAAAACCGTCCCAATTAAACTTTTTCATAAGTTCACTTGTTCTCCGAGCAGTACTTTTTCGGTACCCAACGAGCACAAAACTTGTGGTACCCCAGATTTTCTTTCAATATTTCGTGTGAGAGGCTTCGAGAAACTTCAGGAAAGTGATCAGAAAGATCCGAGATCGTGAATCGACGATTCTCATGAACCTTTTTGTTCACTTTGCTCAGAAGGTCATTACTGACAAGAGAACGCCTACCACTCCTTTCTTCATCGTGAATGTTTGTTCTACTATTTTTAAAAAACCGTACCCACTGACGAACTACACCTTCACTCCTAATGTTTGGGCCATAAACGGCACACAATTCACGATTAATTTCGGCTGCTGAGTGATTTTTTGCCAAAAGAAATCGTATAACACTACGTAATTCACAGTTGGCGGGATTTTCTATCACCGTACTCATTTTTAAAGCTGTAACTGGACAACGTGTGATCGTACGATGCTCCACCTTGCACAGTTAGAAGCGTACTGAGCTGCTGCGTGCGCCGATGTCAGTATGGCGGCGCTACCCCCACTACTTCTCTGGATAACCCTCGTATAAGAAACCTTTAAATTTGATTAAATAGTTATTTGAATGGTTTAATTAAAACAATATAAGAAGTATCAATATTGAGAAAATTGAGTAATAAGAAAGCGATTCCCTGTGTCGAGAACTTTGTTTTGATTCTCTCTCGTTCCTAAAATGTATTTTAAAATATATCATCTGCATATACTAAATATTTGCAGCATCTTTATAAACAGAACCATGATATTTATATATATTGATGACATCCTTTTGTTTAGGGAGAATGTGGTAGGAGGTTTACTTATTGTCAAGCGGTAGATCTCAATCGACTCACTGTTGGCCCTGTTGGATGTTTATTGTGTATGCTGATGTTGAGTGTATGTTTGAATATAACTGTATGGATACTTATTTTTATAACTGTTGGAAACATCTCTTAGTGGAGGCTGGCAATATACTCCTTTCAGAAAACTGTAGATTGAAGCAAGACTTATATAAACTAACCTTAAAAAATTGTCACATAGCCAAACAACAAACTAATTCTACGCTAAATATGTGCAATTAGAGGAACTGGAACAACCACAATTACTCCAACCTCGAAACAAACCTAAAACCATTACATATTATGCCATAAAGGACAAAAAATTACAGCTCTAGAACCATTTGAAATATATAAATCAACAAAATCCCAACCACACGACCTTCTTAACGATAAAAGTACACTTCAATCATACAAATTATTTGAACATTAATAAAAATAGAAGAGAACCAACAATTTATATTGAAATAAACCTATCACATATTTTCAATATTGCATTATTTGTCATATGTTTAAATAAATATATTTGATGTTCAGTGTTTTTTTTTTTTAAAGTTGATAAGATCATCAAGAATAAAATTAAAAAATGTTTCAAGTTTATTAAGGATCTGATGACGGCATAAAAAGTCGAAACGCATAATCCAAGAGGATTTACAAGATCACTGGCAGATTGAAGGTAATTAACCTATAATACATAAATATTTTACATACTTAATATTAAGTCAAGCTGTAAGCAAACTTGAGGTTACAACCCTGGGCCGGGCTAACTTGTCAATATGCTTTAAGATACAGGCACCCATTAGCTTGTGTGAGAAACATAGTAGAAAATTCACTTTCATATTGTAGTTAGGTTAAATACAATTGATTTCTTAAATATTGATCAATATACGCAAAAATTTACTGACAGATAATGAAATCAAGTATCTAACACCTATCAACCTTCTTACTCCACCTAAACGTTAGGTTAGTCTTTTAAGGTCAAAACCAAAAAACGCTCTTAGAAGAAATCTTCCAGTGCGTTTTATATTTCAATACTGCTATCAAATAATAGAAGATGGAAAACAATGTTATGATTAAAAATTATAGGTAATTTCATAAAAATTATATGTTTCATAACATACTGGTGGTTATGGTTTTTATTAGTGTTTTGTTGTACAACTAAACTGTTTAGTATTAAGCTCTGTAAAAGGCAATAGCAGTTTAAGTAAGAGGCTTAAACACCATCCCCACCCATATACGTACTGTGATATTGACCCATGTGCCCACCCATACACGTACAGTGGTATTGGCCCACCTGCCCACCCATAAATGTACAGTGGTATAGAGGCTTAACCCGCCCACCCATATACGTACTGTGATATTGACCCATCCGCCCACCCATACACGTACAGTGGTATTGGCCCACCTGCCCACCCATACATGTACAGTGGTATAGAGGCTTAACCCGCCCACCCATATACGTACTGTGATATTGACCCATGTGCCCACCCATACACGTACAGTGGTATTGGCCCACCTGCCCACCCATAAATGTACAGTGGTATAGAGGCTTAACCCGCCCACCAATATACGTACTGTGATATTGACCCATCCGCCCACCCATACACGTACAGTGGTATTGGCCCACCTGCCAACCCATACATGTACAGTGATAGTGACATGTGCAATTAGAGTTCCACCATGCCTGTATGTGTGAGCGGGTGGGTCAGTACCATTGTGCCTCTATGGGTGGGCGGGTGGGGTGGGTCAATACCACTGTACGTGTATGGGTGGGCGGGTGGGCCAACACCACTGTACGTGTATGGGTGGGCGGGTGGGCCAACACCACTGTATGAGTATGGGTGGGCGGGTGGGCCAATACCACTGTGCGTGTATGGGTGGGCGGGTGGGCCAATACCATTGTACGTGTATGGGTGGGCATTGGGGTGTATGGGGTATGGCCAGTACCATTGTAGTGTGTTTATTATCACTGCAACCTATTTAAATGCAGTGTTGCAGATTATTACTTCAAGGTGAGTACTTTAGGCCTACAACCTTTTTTTATTATCACTGTTTCCATTTTTATTCAAAATGTCATATACATGTTCAAATTCAAAATTTTCGTTTTAATTATTGTTTTAACATTTGAAACTCAGTGTCCACATGTTAAGGAAAATGTGGTTATATGATTTTTCAGACCTATACAATTTGGCTTGCTTCTAAACATTTGTTTTAGTAGTAGTTCTTCACTGCTGCAAAATAACTTTGTTATCTTGTACCAGCAATAACATAGTTTAAATATGTAAAAAATAACATCATATATAAATTATTGTTTGGCTTTTAACTAATAAATACTTTTACAAACCCATTTAGGAGGGTTAACTTTAATAACTAATTGTAAAAGTGAGTCATAAGTTGCAAATACTGTTACAAAATTTAAGATACATCTGAAACAGATGTTGCAATTAAAGAAACAGTCAATGAACTTATAAATTAAATCCGAATTCAAAATCGGTACACTATCTAATTGAATTTGATGCACTGATGTCATTTGCTCCACAACCAGTTTATTTTTTTTAAGTGGTAAAGATATGAAATGATATATAGTGTGATATGTTTTATAAAAATAAAATTTTTGGCAGCTTACCTGTGTACAGGGTACAGGGAAAGAATAAATTAATAAACTGACAATATTTATCTTATTTTATGGAGGAAATTACAAACCATATCCTAAAACTGAAAACGACTGGAACTTTTGTACAACGGTAAACCCCGCCGTGTTGCCAAACCGGCATAGTATAAATGCACCACAAGCAGCGCAGCAAAAAATTTTATTAAAATTATGAACTTCACATCATTGGCATGATTCTAATACCACTACACACAACATGAGTTGCTGTCTACAGTGATTTGCAATTCATTGTTTTGAAACCCACAGCTGATGGAATAAGAACATGTAAAGTTACAACTAATACAAACGTGTCACTTCATCATTACTATTGTTTATAAACAGTGTTTATTGTTGTGAATTACAGTATAAGTATACAATAAAAATGTGCAATATAGTGTTTATATGCGTAGTAATAAGTGCGGTAGTGAGTAAATAATGTGGTATTTACTATCAAATATCTTTGTTTCTGTAGGCCTAGCACTATAGTCCATATAATGGGCTATGCTAAGTTCTTATACTTATGTATTTATTAAGATTCATTATACTCATATATATGTAAGTAACCTTTATAAAACAGCCAACATATTGATTAATTTTGTAAAACGTGATTTTAGCTAACTTTTAGTACATGTTAGTACTCTGTAGTGTATATACATTTCTAGTGCATTTTAGAATATTAGTGTTTCCATCGTAACAAATTTTTATTTTTGTGTATTGAATGATGTTTTGAATTACTGTACTTTAATTTTTACATATATATTTATATATATAATAAACTATGTATATATTTAACCCTGCAAGTGTGGTATAGTTGTTCACCCAGTGTGGAAGCAAAATTAGTTGTTTCGCAAAGGTTTATTAAATTAATATTCCAGCTGCCTTATTATTGTATAAGTATAACTTGTTGTATATCATTGTTTTCAGCCTGAAACGTAGCATTTGACAGTACATATATTAGAAGGCTAACTTTATTTTTGTAAATCTGGTATGAGATAA
Organism: Stictocephala bisonia; assembly: GCA_035578905.1. Taxonomy (NCBI): domain Eukaryota; kingdom Metazoa; phylum Arthropoda; class Insecta; order Hemiptera; family Membracidae; genus Stictocephala; species Stictocephala bisonia. The sequence continues at coordinate 33,127 of JAQJVL010001885.1, forward strand.
GAGACAAAATAAATATAAAAATAAATAAATTATTTTTTCTTTTGCTTATTTATATAACACCAGTGATATTTATTTTAGCTTGGTAGTTTCTTTATACTATGTAAAATTTTATATAGATTACAAAAATGTATAGGTATCTTTAGAAACCAGTACTTGATAGGAAGTTATAAGTTCCAAAAAGTAAATTCGTACATAAATAAAAAATTGTGTGTTTTGCATTTGCTGCCATACCTTTAATACACTAATAATGTATCATCTTCAGATTCAGTAATCTCACTTTGAAATAGAATATCCCGATTATCACTTGATCTACAAGGATTTGTCATTATGAATGATGTTCTTATCAAACAATAAATTACAAAATAAAATAAACATAACTAAGATTCATGCCAGCTACAAACAGGCCTACCAGTAACCTGCAGTGTTCATATATATATATATATATATATATATATATATATATATATATATATATATACATTTTCTAAAAACAATAACTATATTTACACTATAACTACTTAACTTATGTATGAAATAAAACGGTAAAAATTAGGTTAGATTTTAACAAATAATGTGACAGTAAAACTGGAACACAGACTACATCTGACAAATCGACGACTGTAGTATAAAATACATCAGCTGTTAGCAGAGTGTATTCAGTCAAATGTGCAACCAAAGACATCTAAATATAACAAATGGAACCTCATTAACCAATTGGTGGTGATTATAATGGAATTTGACATATAATAATAACATAGTGGTGACGAAACGAGAGTCGGAAATTTCGAGTCACACCCGTAATGGGTACCAACCATCGGAAATTCTGATGGCTCACACTTGCAGGGTTAATGAAACTAGATTAAATTTAGGATATTTTGGCTATCTTGAATATTTTGTTTTATAATGGCAACATTTATTTTATGACATACCCCCACCCATTTTCACTCTTAAGAAATCAATTAAAAAAATTAAGTTATTCACCAAAGCAAATTTTGTTAATTTAGATCCTGTTTTATGTAATATTTGATAGCCTACTTCTTTGTGATTAGAAATATACCAAACATAAGCAGTTTTACAGTGAATAAATATTTTTTACAATTTTTTTAAAAAGAGTACAAATCTACCAAAAATGACCTGCCGGTTTGGAAAAAAACAACTGCCAGTACAAGGGTTAATGGTATCATCAAGAAAGTTTATTTACATGATTTCTTCTATACTAAACCACAAATAGGTAGGTGTCTGCTGTAAATGTCCACTCTTTATTTTGTGCACATTTAGTATGTTTTATATGAGTAATTGAAAACAAACATACATCACATTAAAAACATAATAAATACCTGGGAAAGTTAAAAAAGTAACCAGTTAAAAAATACAAACCAGAATTCATTGACAACAAGTTCCAGTTAAACTATAATTTAGGATCCTCTCTGAGGCCCTTGCTGTACACCTGACGGCCAGCCATCTCCAAAATATGAGAAGCAGAAGCGTCCTTATCCAATATAGATGAAGGTCCTCTCTCACCCTAACATACAAAAAAAATCTTCAATAAAACATACATTCATTAATTTATCACTTACTTTTATTCTTCAACATTTTTTACTTTGACTTTTTATACATATAAATATGACTAAAATTTTGTTTACAATAGATCATTTTGCATGTATAGAGTGCCCAGCTTGGACTATCTAATATTTTATATTGCTGTTGGTCAGATTAAAAAAAGCAAATACAGTACAACCTCGGTTATCCGGCCTAATGTGGCGAAGGTAAAGCCGGATACAATAAACCTGGATAAAACATAAATCATAAATAACTTGGTTTTATTGGAGAAACAGGCTTCGTAACTGATAACAAACAGCACGTGTAAGCGGAACGCCTACAATTGAATGTGAGGCAACACGCTCTGCAGCAATTGCATTGAAACGAACAATGTTTATCATGATTGCCAACTTTGCAATACAATACAAAAGAAAAAAACAATGCCGATTGCCGAGGGTGTGTACATAAAATGAACTGTTCCACTTCCCCCACTCGCGAAATGGACTCTCTAGCCAGCCACACTGAACAAAAGTAAAGAGCATTGCCAGCTCGGATCTTCAGGCACATCATTATATTATTACGCGGTTGCTTGTTTAGAGGCTGACTAGTCAATACAGTGCCTGCAATTTGCAAAATGCAAAACCGAGACACTCGTGTATGACATTTGCATTCCAAAACTGAAAGGCGCTTCCGATTATTTGTAATTTTATCTTGTACATAATTTTTATTGTTATCCACTTGCCAAATCATATGACACAAACCACCGGATAATCGAGGTTGTACTGTAATACATATATCATGTGTCCTATCTCCATCCATTTTCTGTTTGTATATCTGTATGTGATTCTTACAAAAATCTAAAAAATGTTTAGAGATACAAAAATGAAATAATTGGGTATGAAAGTTTACCTTAAAAAAAAGACACCTTTTACTTTAAGTTTGTATGGCTATTATTCTGTTTAAAACATTAGCTGCCAATTGGTATGCTACCAGGTATGTTTGTTCATGGTGCCGAACCAAACGGTAATCAGCAATGAAAATGCATGGGATAACTTTAGGAACTGCTCTTCTTTTGTTCTGTGACCTAGCAGGACTTTTGATAACTAACACTGCTTTTTACATTCAGGGAAATACAGCGAATTGATTTCTACTGTTCCTGAATTGTATTTGAATATGCAGTCAGATGCAAAGATCTATGTTCAATCTTATGGTATGTTGCGTTCTAATAAGTACATATTGATTTGTTTGAATAGTTTCAGCAATTTAATCTTTATTGTTTTAATCTTTATCATAAATAGTAAATTATATAATTGCTTTAAATTATTAAAATAACATTTGATAGTTAATAAAATAACCCTAATTTGAATATACTAACATATTTTAGAAAGACAATTTAATAAAGACTATCTACTTTAATATTGGATTTAAAATTATATACTCTTTTATAGCTATCAAACTAATATAATCTTACAACATAGGACATAATATAGCACATACATTTATTATAGTATCTATTATGTGATGTTCTTTTCATTACACATGCATTTCATCAGCATTAACATATAGATTGCCATAGTCATTGTATTTATAGGTATCGTCATTTGGCAAGAAATCAGGATCTTCGTTTATGTCATCTATATCACTTCAAAGGCGTTATTCAAACCAAGATCTGACTCACTTGACATAGGCACGTCAAGTAAAACATGTATGTCACCTTCAGCCAACTGGTCACTCATACTGCAAACTAATCACTAAGCTTACACTATTATACTACTAAACTAGGAGACACACCTGCACGCTTCGTGTGCCAACCCCCTCGCTGCACTCGTGAGGTAACCTCAGCCTGGGAACTCTACCTTTAGCCCCTTTGAAGAACTCTGTCTATGGCCTCACCAAGACCGTTCCTCTTGGAACTGGGCTACAGACCTCTTTATGGAACTCAGCCTACCATGCCCATTGGTATTCGGTCTGCGGCCTCACCAAGACAGTCTGCTACAGTCCCATTTGAGGAAATTGGCCTGTGGCCATGTGGGGGATCTCGGCCTACGGCCTCACGTGGGAAAGTTTGGCCTGCGGCCTTGTGGTGGAGCTCGGACTACAGCCTCGCCAAGACACTCTGCTACAGGCCTCTTTGTAAAACTCAGCCTACGGACTGCGGCCTCACCAAGACACTCTGCTACAGTCCCATTTGTGGATCTCGGCATGTCGCGTCGTGAGAAAGATCGGTCCACTGCCTCGCTAGGATTGTTAACCAGTATGACCATTAATTTTGGTTTTTGGGGTAGTAGAGCCCCTAAACATAGTCTTTTCTAAAATCTGATGGTAAGTTAGTATTTAAGAGAAGAATACCTTTATTATGATACCCCACTTGGGTGTATTAGTTTAACATTATTCAATTTTGTGTTTTGGAGCATTTTTTTTAGTTGGGGGGGCAGAACTCTTAAACATTGTCTCTTCCAAGATGTAATAGTTAAATGTAATTTATGAGATAAATACCTATAATTTGATACTCCACTTGGAAGTTTTATTTTAGTACTAAGCTTTTACTGGTTTTAGTTTTTTTTTTTTTTTTGGAGGCATATACCCTTTAATATTTACCCTGTTCAAAATCTGATGTTATAATTGGATTCAGGAGAGAGAAGTAGCTTTAAATTGATACTCCCACTTGAGTAGATAAGATCAGTTTTTAAATTTTTATATTTTAAAAAATTTCAGTTTTTGGGCCCCCAATGCCCCAAATTTTTGAGTTACTACGCTGAAATTCATACATAAGGTATAGACCGCGTGGCGAAGGTCCGGCCTCGAGCCCGCCGAGCGGTGATAGGGAGGAGACGGGTGGAGGGCCCAATGTGCCTGCAGTCCTGGAAACATTCGCTACTGTCAGACTTTCCCACGCTTGCTTCTAAAATAAGTTACGTTAATTGTTATCTACGGATGCACATTCAGTACGTTTCCAGACTGCGTGCGATATATTTTGCTTGTGGTTTAGCGTGTTAGGAATGTTTACTCAAGTGTACGATAAACAATTATTTAGTTGGTTATATGTTTGTTTTTATCTAACTACTGTAGTGTAATAGGTCAGTTTGTGTGTTTTTTTCCCTTAAGTGTGTTAAGAGTCTGCAGAGCCATACTGGTTTAATTCTCATAAAAACAACATTATTTTGAATCCATTTATTTATCATTATTTATTTACCAATCGTTGTGTATGAGGTGTCATTTAAAATGCTATCATATTGCGAATTGGGTTCGCTTTTGATATTATGAATACATACGCCTAGTTTTGAAAAATAGGTGAAAATTAAAACTTCAAACTAAATAATTTTTATATTTATTCTATTAAACTAATTATGAATCCACAAAGCAGTTCAACAAGTAATTTCACTCTTGATCAAATGCAATTGTTTGGAAAAGACCGTTTAAAAATAACTGTTAAATTTTGACACGCGTGATCATTTGTCCGGTTCGAAAAAAAAACATCGTTCTAATGAGATTTAAACCAACATGGCCGACAGCCTCTGCAGACTCTTAAGGTTGTAAAATTAGTGAACGTAAATCCTAAATAGTTTATTCCTTTAGTGGTTCCTGCTTCAACTATGGCTCGATTTATTCCTAAAGTAGCCCAAGGAAAAACTACTAGAAGTCAGGCTAGGGAAATTATTTGGAGAGTAAGTGAGTTCATGGTGAATGAGGCCAAATTAAGAGATGAACAACGAATCCCCGTAAAAAAATCGTTAGAACGAACTGCAGTTGCATGTAGCATTTCAAAAACTCTTATAAAGGAAATTCGGCGTGAAAAGTGTTTATTGGACACTTTAGCGGAAGGAGAGTGTTCGTTCATACTCCCAAAAAATACAAGAGAAAAATATCAGCGACAGAACTAGACGATTTCGACAAATGTGTCGTTAGAAAAACCGTCCATGAGTTTTATAAAACTGACGAGTCACTCCCAACTCGTCATTTTTATTTTAAACCAATTTAAATAAAAATTATATGTATTTTAACGATACGGGAAATCACAGAAATATTTTTCTTAGTGACAGTAAGAAGTATATATATTTCTTAGTTACTTAATATCAATTCAAGTTATTAACTGATTTATAATTTTTTATGATATATTTAATAGAGTCTAGTTGTTACTGATATACGTTTTAATTTGTTAACTTTCAAACTCTTAACCTATTTGATGTTTTTATTTTAAATACTGGTCTAATTATAAGAGGTACCAAAATACAAATTCTCCGTAAACTCGTAAACAATCACCCTTTACGATCTGTCTGTGACCGCCTCGCTCAGAGTTGATGTTTTTATATGACTAGTAGGCCAGCCAGCAGGCCGGACCTTCAGCGCGCGTACTATACACGTTTATTACACATGTAGAACTCAAGATTTTCATCAATTTAGGTAATAAAAACTACTTTTTAGTGATTTTCCATAAGAAATACATTGGGGCAGTTTTGGGGTAAAAAAGCCGCCATCTTGTTTATGAGTGAAAACAGTAAACTTTTATGCATTATTCTGAAGGTTTCAGACCGAGAGCTTCAATTCAAGTACACATTTCATGGGAGTAGAACGCCGGGAAGTACCTCAACATTTAGTGTTAGTGAGTCAGTCAGTCACTTCATCGAGCTTTATAGTATATAGATGATATACTATCATACTACTTTAACAAATAAAGTGTGAAACCCACAGAAATGTAGAGCAATGAAAGAAGGTTAAGAGTTTTGCAAAATGTGGCAGTGCAAATACAATTGAAGTGCTGTGTTAGTGGTCAGCTCTTCATGCGCAAAGAAGTAAGGCAGGGAACATTTCTTATCCAGGGTACGCGTACATGCTGGAACGGAACAGCTTAAAGGCCATACAGCAGTGATGTACTGACAGAAATGACACATTTATTTAGAAATTGTACGAAATTAAAAAAAAAAAAAAAAAAAAAAAAAAAAACGCTGTACTGATTGGCCCGAATTCTATTTACAGTAAAATGGAACTTTAATTACTTGTTTTACACTATAAATAACATATACAAGCTAAAATAACCAATATTTTATCTCAACGTCAATCTGTTCACGTTGGCAATCACCCGTAAATACACTATTTTAGCTTGGCAGCTAACGTGTTAAAATTAGTTATATCTAAAAAAAAGGCCATCTAAAAATTTACAAGTTAATATCTGAAGAAAGTCTGAAGGAATAAGAACACCTTCAATTACTAAAATGTTAAAAATATAATCATATTTTTAACATTTACTGTTAAAAATATAATCATACTAGGGGAAACCCTTCGTGTGCCAACCCCGTCACTCACTGTGACTCGTGTGCACGCTTCGTGTGCTCGGCCTCGGCTGGAAACTCTGCTTTTAGCCCCTTTGAAAAACTCTGCTTGTGGCCTCGTAAAAGAGCTCAGCTACGGCCTCGCCAAGACGCTCTGCTACCTTTATGGAACTCGGTCTACGGTTTCACAGGGGAGAGTGTGGCCTCACAAAGGCACTCTGCAACAGTCTCATTTGTGGATCTCTGCATGTCGCCTCGTGAGGAAGATTGGCCTACTACCTCGCCAGGATTCTTAAGCAGTTTTTAAACTTAACATTTTTAAAGGTTTTAAAATTTAAGGATGAATTTTTGTTTTTGGGGCAGTGGAGCCCCTAAACATAATATTTTCTAAAATCTGATGGTAAATTATATTAAAGCGAAGAATACCTATAATTTGGTACCCCACTTGGGTGTATTACTTCAACATTACCCAATTTTGGGTTTTGGAGCCTAATTTTTATTTGGTTTGGGGGGGAGCGAACTCTTAATCGTTGTCTCTTCCAAAATATAATGATATTATGTCATTTATGATAAAAACCTATAGTTTAATACCCCACTTGGTTGTTTTATTTTAGTATTACCCTTTTTCTGGCTTTAGGAGGGCTTATTTTATTTTGGAGACATACACCTCTTAATATTTACTCTTTTCAAAATCTGATGGTATATTTGGATTCAGGGGAAAAATATCTTTAATTTGATAACCCACTTGAGTAGATAACATCAGTATTACAAAACTCTACATTTTCAAAAATTTCTGTTTTTGACACCAGATACTCCAAGTTTTAAGTTTTTAAGCTGAAATTCATATATACAGTGCACATTTGTTAAGCACTGTGAAGGTTTGAAAATTTTACTCAAGCCTTTTCTCAAGTTAGGTTAGAAATACTACTTTTTTGTGATTTTCCCATAAGAAATACATTGGAGCAGTTTTGGGGGTGAATAAAAGCTGCCATTTCGGAACTATGAAGAATTGTTCGAAATTCCTTCTTGTTGCACGCCTACAATGTAGGACCAACCATACTACAAAATTTCAGCCTCGGAGGTTTAGTGGTTTTTGAGAAACAGTGATCAGTGAGTCAGTGGTATTTGGCTTTTACATACAGTATATAGATAGAATTTTAATAGGGATGGGTCGGTCCTTAGAGTTGGTTCTCGGTTCTATCAGTTATTGACAAAAGAACCGGAGCCAATGGGAAATTCTTGGTTCTGCGATTCCGGTTCCAGAAAAACATAAATGGGAAGATAGCTTTCATATCAAAAATGTTTCAGATGTGATGTGCTGATAAACAGAACAATCAAATGAAAAAATATCTGGCTACAAGATAAACATTATATCTTGTACGAAATATCTGCCCATACACCCACTTCCTTATCAGCCACGAGACAAACAAAACTCGCCCATAGTCTTGCCACTTCCTTATCAGCAGTGAAAAGAGACAGATAACATTGATTAGTAGCAATTCACGCAAAGGCATTCAGTTGTTTATGTTCAAGAGTCCAGAGGTCGACTGAGCACCACCCGCAGAGGCGTTCAGTTGTTTATGTTCAAGAGTCCAGAGGTCGACTGAGCTCCACCCGCAGAGGCATTCAGTTGTTTATGTTCAAGAGTCCAGAGGTCGACTGAGCACCACCCGCAGAGGCATTCAGTTGTTTATGTTCAAGAGTCCAAAGGTCGACTGAGCACCACCCGCAGAGGCATTCAGTTGTTTATGTTCAAGAGTTCAGAGGTCGACTGAGCACTACCCGCAGAGGCATTCAGTTGTTTATGTTCAAGAGTCCAGAGGTCGACTGAGCTCCACCCGCAGAGGCATTCAGTTGTCTATGTTCAAGAGTCCAGAGGTCGACTGAGCACCACCCGCAGAGGCATTCAGTTGTTTATGTTCAAGAGTCCAGAGGTCGATTGAGCTCCACCCGCAGAGGCATTCAGTTGTTTATGTTCAAGAGTCCAGAGGTCGATTGAGCTCCACCCGCAGAGGCATTCAGTTGTTTATGTTCAAGAGTCCAGAGGTCGACTGAGCTCCATCCGCAGAGGCATTCAGTTGTTTATGTTCAAGAGTCCAGAGGTCGATTGAGCTCCATCCGCAAAGGCATTCAGTTGTTTATGTTCAAGAGTCCAGAGATCGACTGAGCTCCACCCGCAAAGGCATTCAGTTGTTTATGTTCAAGAGTCCAGAGGTCGACTGAGCTCCACCCGCAAAGGCATTCAGTTGTTTATGTTCAAGAGTCCAGAGGTCACCTGAACTCCACCCGCAAAGGCATTCATTTGTTTATTTTCAAGAGTCCAGAGGTCACCTGAGCTCCACCCTTATTTATCGGGACTCTTTCTTATCACTTCCTGCCTGATAAAAACAACTGGTAAATTCCATTCTGTTTACAATTCATCTAACAATCTGAAATTAATTATGCTTCTAGTTTTATTATATATTTTGAAAAATAAAAGGTTTTTATGATGAATTTAGGATATTAGAGTTAATTTATGTAGGCTTGTTTTTAATAATGAAAGAAACAATGCATGGAAAATCTAGGGAATTGGATTGAAAAATAAATGTTTAAGATTTCAAAACTAAACAAAATGAGTCTTAAGCATTTTTATTTTAAAATAGTTAAATTTTATTTTAGTTATTTTTTTTTTTCTTTTTGAAAACTCTTAAAGGATTAATGTGTTAAATTGCATTGACTTAAAACTGACCTAAAATAGTTTATTATTTCTTAAATTTAAAATAAAATGTATACTGTAATTTCTAAAAACATGTATGGTATTATTGTCTGTATAGTTTATTATGATAGTGAGTAACAATTATATTTTCTTAATTAAGTATTATCACCAATTGAGAAAAGAACCTAATAGTTCCAATAGTTTAAAATAGTTGTTTTTTCCAATTGACTCGACAGTTAATAAAACTATTTTTGTTTCAATTAACTATATTATTATTTGTTTTTACTGTTTATCTTTGACATATTACAATTAATTACATCAACCTCTTAATTAAATTTAGTTGTGGTAATTTCAGTTAACTGTTGTAATTTGTTTTTTAGTAAGTTTTATTACTAAAGCTGACCTAAAATGGCAGGTTATTATTTTTTTAATTTTTTCTAGACATAAGTTTTGTAATATCCTCAAGGTAAATGTCAATTGCATACTAATTTGTGCATTATATTCTATTTAGCTAAATTGTATACTTTTTTAAACTCAAAATAAATGCTTTCTTTGTGCAAATCATGTAATCAATTATCTAGTCTTTGGAAATATTGTTTGTCATTTTATATATTTTTAGGGTGTATTTATTATGCTTCACATTGGAGAAATCGCCAAAATACTTTGCACTGTTTTTATTGACTGATTCCACATAATTTGTTGATTTACAGGCATAAAGATGTGAGAAAAGTTTTCTGAGACATTCTCAAAAATTACTCAGAACCAAGAACCGATTTCAGTAAAGAACTGAATCAGAACTGAAAAAAATAGAACCGGCTCATCAATAATTTTTAACATTTACTGTTGAGTTTCTGTGAATAAAATGGTTGATAAAAGAATTTAATTTTATTTCAAAGAAAAATGTTAATAAATTTGATGATATTTATAAGTATTAATAAGTAAAATAATTCGTAACACTTTGGAAAAGTGCTTATACCTTTTCTGCTGCAGAGAGTGGAGGGTCACCTACACTCCAAACTTCTATATTCTTAATTTTAAATTTCTTTTTCTTTGCTATCATGTTATAATTTTTATAAGTTGTACAGGATTCACTGCACTCTCCATCACCAAAATGAGAATCAATCCAAAGGCCCCAGTAGTCAAACTGGCCACCCATTCCCTAAAAACATGAATTTCATTATAAATATATTCAATAAATCTGTACTTAAAATTTGCAACTTAACAATGAAAACTATTTTTAAATGAAAAATGAATCAAACTACTAGTTAAAATCGGAGATAAAAATAAAACAATCAAACTTCCTTCCATACTATAATAAATACTAAAATGTTGCAGCACTGTAATTTTAAATTATGTAGGAGGTGCTGTTTAGTCCTAGCAGATTTACAGGCACAGACACATTAAGATATGAATTGGCATGTTCCTCTGTCCTGGCCCAATCAGTGGCGCACCCTGCTTGACTGATCACCATACTATATTCAAGCCAATGTGACAAGAGAGTCATTAACCAAACCAAGCATCACTCCTCGAGACATGCAATAATATTGGCGCAATTCCTGTAAAAACAATCTTAAGAACTTCTTTTGTATTGTCTCAAATGTATGAGCAGGACGTTGTGTACAGACAACCAGATGATGCAACAATACTCTAATCTTGACTGCACAAGAAATCAAAAATTAAGCTATTGCTTCCTAGTTTAAAACAATATATATATATATATATATATATATATATATATATATATATATACTTCACTCTAATACATAATAAATTAATTTATTTTCTCAGTTTGCTACAAAATAACATTCATTATTAAACAAAATTCACCAGGTATACAAAAATAACTAAAAAAAAAGAACTGTCCAAGTTCGAACACTGTACTTGCCAAGACTGATGTCAACGTAACACTAAATATATAAAAGAAAAACAAAACTAGTACATATTTTAGAAAAACTATATCTACATAATATAAACAAATATATATACAAGATTCTACCTTGATCAGCCATATCAAAACAAACGAATGATGGTGTATCCAAGATTATTAGAATTAAAGGCTACATTGCATTTTAAAGTGTGTGTTTTGTATAAGCAAAAGGAGAAAATTTAGGGCCTCCAAGGCATTTTTTGCCCATCTGGAGGTTCCTATTTCTTAAAATAAATGTCTTTTTAAGAAGCGTTCAGATAGTGAATGTAAATTACTACTAACTTTAAATTTTTTCGGCCACATTAATAGATTTTTAGTTCATATTATAAATTATTGAATTAGAACGATTGTTGACTAAAATGGTGCTTCCACTGTAAACATTAGTCTACAGAACAATGAATTTATAATAACGAATAAACTAAGTAAAATAACAATTGATGGCTCATTAAAGAAAAGAGCTTAATAAGAAAAAACAAAAACAAAAGAAGAACAAAAAGAAGGAAACACATGTGCACTATGTTGGAATGTCAATTAGAAAATTTGGGTCCTCTAATGTAAACAGCCAATCTTTTAGCTTTTTCAAAAATATTCTAAAGTTGTGTAATTGCTTAAATTTATTAGGTAATTTATTAAATATTCTAGGTGCTATGAAATTTATGGTTTTAGTATAAAAGGTGTTATTAGGTTTTGGTACTGGAAATTGATTTTTGTTCTTAATTTTTGCTTATACTCTACTGAATTTTGTGGTATGTTGCCACTTTTACAGTAAAAAATTTTTAAAACTTTATACACAAAAATATATTTTACTGGCAGAATTTTCAATTCTACAAAAAGAGGACGGGAACGAGCAAATTTACTTTTCTTTAAAATTAATCTAATTGCATGTTTCTGTTGATAATATATTATGTTTAAGTTGGTGTCATAAGTACTATCCCAAAAAGTTATTCCGTATTCTATTCTGCTTTGTATCAATGAAAAATATAACATGCGCAAGACTCTTACATTACATAAATTTCTAAGGAAATAAAAGTACCGTAGAACATTGTTAATTTTGTTTTTCAAATGAATTATGTGGATTTTCCAACTAACCTCACTATCAAGATGAATTCCTAAATACTTAATATTTGTGGTTCTGTTCACGACAGCACACTTATTTGTCAAACATGTGGTTTGGGCTGCAAGACATTCAGAACATTTATAATAAATTTGTTTGTCAAAGTGAACATCCTTCCTGAGACTAAAATTGATATATTTAGTTTTCTCTGCATTTAACAGCATATGATTGGTGGAAAACCACCATTGTATTGCTTCTAAATCATTTTTAATGTTTGATTGTATATTATTCCAATTTGAGTGCGAATAACAGAGAGCGGTGTCGTCTGCAAAAGAAGTTACTTGTCCATGAAACCTTCCATTACAAAAATCTTTTATATAAATGATGAATAGTATTGAGCCTAGCACTGACCCTTGGGTACACCTTGTTTTATTGTGCCTGTATCACTTAAAACAGAGTCTATTTTGACACATTGTGTCCTTTCTTCTAAATAACTTTGAAACCACCTATGTGCTACACCACATATTCCACATTGGTTTAATTTGTCTAATAGAATGCTGTGGTCAACTGTGTCAAAGGCTTTTTTTATGTCCAAGAAAAGACCGCTCACACAATTGCCTTCGTTCAAACCATCGTTAACTTCTGTCATAAAATTTAAAAGAGCATTCTCTGTATTCATCCCAGATCTAAAACCAAATTGTTTATTACTAAAAAAGTTTATTTTTTCTAAAAATTTCAATAATTTTTGTTTCATCAATTTTTCAAAAATTTTTGAGAAGCATGAAAGTAAAGATATTGGACGGTAATTATTACTTTTCAATCTGGATCCACTTTTAAATATTGGTATTATTACTGCATTTTTAACTGCTTTGGAAACACCCCACTTGTAAAACTTAAATTTACTATAAATAACAAAACATCAATAATCTTTGGAGCAATTTGTTTTACTACAAAAGAACTGATTCCATCCAGACCTGGTGAGGTGTTGTTTTTTAATGACTTTATTATACTTATCAGTTCATAAGGAAGAACCGGATCGATAAAAATTGAATTTACCTCATATTTTTTTGGAAAATAGTGTTTATAAACCATTGATGATAAATTTAAGGGTTGAGACGTATTTAAATCTAAATTTCTTACAATATCTAAAAAGTAGTTATTAAAATAGTTTGCTACTGATAAGGTGTCAACAATATTGCGTGTCATTAATTTCTAATGTAATTGATTGATTAACCTGTCTGGTTTGACCAGTTACTTCATTTAATATTCTCCAATTAGCTTTAGAATTTCCACTGCAATTCTCAAATTTTCTTTTATAAAATTCATTTTTTGTTCCTTTATTTCTTTTTGTAATTTATTTCTAAATTTCAAGTAATACTGCTTCAATTTTTCATTCTGAGGATGTTTTTTTACTGATTTAAAAATTTGGTTTCTCTTTTAAATTTTTAAACAAATGTAATCATTGATCCATGGTTTTACAAATTTATTACTTTTACCTTTCCTTAACTCTACTTTACTGTTCAATAATAAATTGTTTAATACTTTTAAGAACCTATCAAACACTAGTGATGCATTAGTGTTATTGTAAACAACAGACCAGTCTGCTTGATCTAACAGCTGATCGAGTTTGTTATAATCAGTTCGGTAGTGGGGGGAGGGGTCAGCTGGAAGCGGCACGGGCTCGCCTCCCCCGCCCGCTCCACCAAACACCTGAACTCTGATCTTTTGCATTGAATGGTCAGTGATTCCCGCATGTATCACACAAGCTTCTACTACAATCTTATTCTTGTTACAAACTCTCGCATAAACATGATCGATACAAGTTTCAGATTGTTCTATGATTCGAGTTGGTTCTTGTATTAAACTTTCAAAGCCGTTCCTAGCCATCTGAGTTTTGTAATAATCTACCGATGCATTGCTACAATCTAAAATGTTTATATTAATATCTCCAATTACTAAACAGTTTGACATGTTTTTAAAAATACTATTTGAAACATTCAAATGAGTATTAATTTCTTTAATGAATACATCAGCAGGATTAAAATAAAGCCTGTAAACAGCGAGTAAATGGAACATTTCGTTACAAAAAACAAAGGATATTAATAATACGTCCGCGGATTGTAATTGAAATTCAAGACACTCAGTATTTTTTATTAAATTACTAACATACACCGCTACCCCTCCAGACCTGTAATTATCATTACACCTAGTAATTAAATTAAAATTTGGTATTTTATAAAAATCAATTTCACTTGTACCTATCCATATTTCACTCAAAATTATTATGTCTGGAAATGTATAATTTGAATTTAATTCGGCAATGAAAATATCAAAGTTTTGTCTCAAACTCCTTTTATATTCTGATGAATAACTATAAGCGTATAATCATTCATTGGATGTTATTTTAAGTTTTCTATACATTTAAATTAATTAAAAAAAAAAAAAAACAATAATTAACCTGTTACTTGATCTGGAGAGGTTCTGTGGTATATAATTATTAAGAGGAGGGAAAGACAATAATTTGTGTGGATTTATATAAAAAAGTAAGATAATTATTTTTTTTTTAAAGAAATAATAACATTTATGCTACTGATTTCTTTATGGACCTGGGAGAGTTACAATTTATCTAAATCAGCTTGGCAAGTCACTTGAATTACTTTCGATCCTTCTTCTTTCCGTAGGAAGATTTTTCCGCCATGAACCCACACGAACTGGAAGTCCTTTTCCCTCTTCACCTGCCGCGCCACCGCCAGGAGTCGCTTCCACGAAGGTGCCAAGGCCTCATTCACGTACACAGGCTCATCCATGGTCATGTTCATGTGTCTCGTGGACAGTTTTCCCTTGACACGACGCTTCTGCATGAACTCCTCCTTGTCCAGTCGCCGCACAAACTTGACGATTATGCCAGGTGGGGAGTTGTTGGGTCCCACTTTGTTACCGAGGCGATGACAGGCGTCAATCATCGAGTCTGTGACGGTTAGGTCAAGAGCTTTGCCCACTTCCTTGACCACGCTGACGACGTTCTCGTTTGGTTGCACTGGTATGCCGTGGATTTCTACAGCGTTTGCTCTGGAGTATTGCTCCATGTCCTCAACGCGCTTTTCTAGGTCAGCTACCTTCTTATTGAGATTTTTGTTTTCAACCACCAGTTCATCAATGATTTTGATCTTTCCACAGATGAATTTTGCTCTTTCATTATTTTAGTATTTTCATCAATTTTTTCACTTAAAAACTCGTACGATTTATTGAAGCTTTTCTCTTGGTTTTTTTGACCTTCCGCGATTTCTTGTATTATTTTCATGAGGTCCTCGAGAGTAAGCTTACCCTGTTGAGCATCCGAATCGAATCTTAGACTCTTTCTTCTTGTGGCACTACACGGCTGACACCTCCAAGTAAGCCCTTCACTTGTGATACAATCCAGATCAGCCTTATTCATCTTAAGACAGGATCCGTGAAACTCCTTTTCACAATCAATACACACTATTTTAAGGTGTTTAGTGGTAATAGTTTTCGCACATACTCCACAGTTAGCCATATCGGTAGTTAAGAAAAAATAAAACACAAGTAAATCACTGTAAATTATAAAATAAAAAATAAAGCCAAATTTAGACACCGCTAAAAGGAAGCAAAAAGCACTGAGTTTATACCAAATCCGACATTTAGTCAACGCGAAATTATTGCTCTGTAAAAGTTAGGCCGGAGCACTATCGCTTGTTGATCCACCTTATCTGAGCGCTGACTCATCACTGAACAAACACTACAAACACTAGAGTAAGTCTTCTTGGTAGTATTGTGCATATGATCTGATAATGACGATATCTTCACACCTAAACTCAGAAACTGTTCTACTCTGTTTAAAAATATATTGCTGTTTTTGTACAGAAATAAAACAGAACCATGACCTCTTAAATAAGACAACTATTATATTACTAATCCATTAATGTATAAATTTAAGAGAAGTTATTTATAAAAATTCTAAAAAGTATTTAAAACTTAAGATCTCTAGTGTTATATATGTTTACTCTGGGGTGTGATGTTCCTGTTCACAGCAATTCTTTAAAGCTGTACGTACACCCTGGATAGTTCTAAACGAGCAACAAATCTGGTAGCTGGACAATTACGATTTTGTGATCCCCAGAGAGATTTGTGATCTTGGCTATGGCAGCTAGGCTCTTTTGAGGATCAAGCTAATTTTAAATTAATAGGTTCTGTTTTAAACGTAGTACATTTTAAAGCTGAGTGCTTAAGCAAGGAGAAAAGTGAGTGCATCAGTGGGGTACTTTATGAAAATAATTTTGATATTCTTGCACTCCAAGAAACCCATATTGAAGATAATAATAGTGCAAGAGGCAATAATCTCGAAAACAGACTTGTTGATTCTATAAAGCATAGGGTTTATGGTATTGCAACTTACGTGAAGCATGACATTGAAAATGTGTCAGTAACTCATAAGAGCTCTGATGGTGACATCTTTGTCTTGGCAATTCAAGTATCAGAAACTACAATAGTTTTGTAAGCCTCCTAACATCCAGTGGCCTGACGATAGGATTTTGCCAAGTTTTGAACACCCTACCCTCTATGTGGCTGCCATGATGCCTGTCCTGGAGGAATTGAGGAATATGCGGGAGGAGATGAGTAAGTTGAGCAACAGAGTCTCGCAGCTGGAGGGTGACCTGATCAGTAAAACGGACGAGTTAGAACAATATCAGCGCCGAAACAGTCTTAGATTCTTCGGTATAGCAGAAAAGCAAGGAGAGTGCACAGATGCTTTGGTGACACTGCTGTCACACCTTGGCCTGGAGCTGCCAATCACAGCGCTCTGCAGGACGCACCGGGTGGGCAAACCGTCAGGTCCAGCCACAGATGGGAGGCCTCAGCATCGTCCTATCATCGTCAAGTTTACCAGCTATTGAGGCAGGCGGCTGGTGTTCAACTCGAAGAAGCAACTGAAAGGAAGTGGCATCACCATATGTGAGGAACTGACAGCTCGGAGACAAGAAATCGACAGAAAGAGCAGTACGGGCGGACCAGCACGTGGACGTTAGATGGATAGGTGTTCTACGTCGACGGCACCGGAAAGTACAGCGTGGCAACCAAGCTGTCAGATCTGGAGGTGGCGTCGACTTGACTGCACAGCCCGTAAGAATGTTCTTATATTTAATTTTGTACATGTTATTTTTGCAAATTTTGTAAATTTCTGTAACGTAAAATTTTTTTGTTTATGTAGAAGTTAAGTTTGTTTTAATTTTGTCAATCTCTAAAAATACCTTTATTTAATCTGGAAAAAGTTAACTCTGTTTAATTTGTTGTAATCGTAAATCATATAACTTAAAATTTCTTTTATTTAATTTGAAGCACATTGGTTTTGTTTAATTTTGTTAATTTCTGTAACGTATAATTTGTTTTGTTTGTTTATGTAGAAGTTGTTTGAATTTTGTCGATTTCTAAAAAAATATTTATTTAATCTGGAAGAAGTTAGCTCTGTTTAATTTGTTGTAATCCTAAATCCAATATGTTCTTTTATTTTATTTTTAGAAGTTCAGTCTGAATCCGTTAGTTTTAAATATATAAAGTCTTCCTGCGAATGTTCAATTGTTCTGATACCCCGTCAAAATTATGACTGAATATTTCATCAGTCTGAACCAAATCGGTTTAATTTTATGAATTTTTATTTTTAATTCATTTAAATATCCTGTAATTTCAATCTTTTCACTTTTATTCAATTATTTCATGTATATACAGTATTAAGTTAGTATAGTTAATTAAAATCTTTGTTTGCCATTGATTGATAATATAGCACACAAGAACGACAATAATTGTAATGAATTTTCTCAATTTAATTTAGTTTTTGTTTTGGCTCAATTTATCAATTATGTGTTATCTTAATTTTAAATTGCATCCTCTTGTTTTTAAAGTTTATATAATTTCCCGCTCAGTCTATTTTTTATTGTTTTGTTGGAGTGCGGACATTGATTATGTTATGATACTGAGTCTGTTAGTAATTTATTTAGTTTGTGTGTGTATGTGTGTGGTTACCGTCACCGAGCTATGCTGCCGTTGTCACTGGTTGCTCGACTGCACGGCGTCAGGTGACTCCGTGATGGCGTCTCACTCTTCCTCCTCCCCGCCACCCTCAAATTTGCAATCAGATCACTTCGCCTGCACCCTTACTCCCTACTACAGATTTCATAAGACAGCCCATGTCAATACTCAATCTCTTCTTGGTCATATTGACGAATTTCGTTTAATTTTTGAATTTTCTTCTTTTGATATAGTTTTAATTTCCAAATCATGACTCAAGCCTAATATATCAGATAAAAGTGTTGATCTATCTGGATATACTCTTTATCGTAATGATCGTCTGTCCAAAGGTGGCGGAGGAGTTGCAGCTTTTGTCAAATCTAATTTACCCACTACAATACTGTACTCCTGTGACACCACCAGGTTGGGGCGACCCGATTACATGTTTCTTGATGTTTCTGTCAATAATATACATATTTTAATTTCTGATTGTTATAGGGCACCTGATCTTGGCTTTCTCGTTGATTTGAATCCATTCTTCTTAATCTTATGGCTCGTTATAATCATGCCATTGTAACTGATAACTTTAACTCGAACCTTTTGGGCCCTGCTACTTACGATCAGACTTATTTAACAAGAATTTTTCACTCTTGTTACATGACTATACTGCCTTTACAAGCAACCTACCACACTGCAACTACGTCTTGTCTGTCTCTGACCTGTCCCATGTCGTACATCACAGTCAGCACCCTGTCCTTGGCCTGTCAAGACACGATTTAATATTTTGTGTATATCGTCTAACCACCCTTAAATGTGAACCCAAATTCATCTTGTACAGGAGACTCAATAATATTGATTCTGATGCACTTCTGGCTGATGCACTCCTAATGTCATGGCATGACATAATCCATGCTCCTGATGTCAATATTATGGTAAACATGTTTAACAATTTCATAATTTGTCTTCTTGATAAACATGCTTCCTTGATCACTAAGAGGGTCACCAAAAACCCAGCCCCATGGATTAATGGCTACTTACGTCAACTGCAGAGATTAAGGGACATTGCTTTTCGTAGGGCTAAAAGAACTAAGTCATCTGACGATTAGGCGGAGTTTAAAGACTGAGGAATAAGACTCAGCAACAATTTCGCAATAACAAGATACGATTCTATTATAGATCTTTCTCTGGTGCCATATGTACTAAAGGCTTGTGGTCTAAGGTCAGGGATCTAGGCATTGTTAAGACCAATAGTGACAAACCTGTTTCCCTTGATCTTAATGTCATAAACAAATATTTCACTAACATTCCAATCAATCTGTCCAGAGCTCGTGACTTTGTCAGTGAGCTGAATGCCACTCTTCTTAGCCGCCCTCGCCATCAGTTCTTCTTCACTCCGGTGACTGATGTGCTTGATGCTGTATTTCTTCCCTTACGATTATCGGGTAGTAATGTGTGATGTTGGCAAGGACTTTAGTTTTGTCAAGTAAAATTCCATGATTACTTTTTGTGCTATGTTCAGCAACTGCAGACTTTTTCGTATCTTCATTCTTAGTATGTCTTATATATTCCTTAATCCTTGTGGAAATTAACCTCTTGGTTTCCCCCTATGTAGACTGACCCGCAACTACAAGGTATTTCATATACTCCAGGCATAGCTAATGGAATTTTATCTTTGACTGGCCTCAGAAAATTCTTTAATCTATTCGGTGGCTTTTAAATGGTTTTTATATTTTCTTTACTTAATATCCTGCCAATCTTTTCCGTTGTTCCCTTTATCTAAGGTAGATATGCCTTTTTTGAGGTATCCTTATCTTGTCTTTTATCTATTCTATTGTCTTGTTCTTTCCTCTTCAGCTGTTTCCAATAGTATTATTGATTTCTCTAACTGAATATCCATTCTGTTTTAATGTTGAATGTAATATTTGTCTTACTTTCTTCCAACTATTTTGGTCCGAAATGTGAATGGCTCGATTGACTAAAGTGTCTAAGACTACATTCTTCTGTGCTGGATGATGATGGGAAGCAGCATTTAAATATCATTGGTATGTGTAGGTTTCCGGTATACCGAGTGACCTATTCGTCCATTTCTTCTTCTCACAGTTAAAACGTCAAGAAAAGGCAGACTTCCGTTATTATCGATTTCCATTGTGAACTTGATATTAGAGTGAATAGAATTAATGTGGTGCAGAAAATCATCCAATCTCTCTCTACCATGTGGCCACACAACCTAAACATCGTCTACATATCGATACCATGCCTTTGGTTCCAAATCAGACGATTCAAGTGCCTTCTTTTCAAATATTTCCATATAGAGATTACCTGCAACTGGTGATAGAGGTGATCCCATAGCTGCCCCCTCAGTTTGTTCATAGAACTTCCCATCGAAGAAGAAATAAGTAGATGTGAGGCATAGTTCAGCTAGCTCCGCTAAATCGTTTTTAAGAATTTCCTTGATTATTTCAATTGTTTCAGGTACTGGAACCTTAGTGAATAATGATTATACATAAAAACTTACTAGTATGTCAGTATCTTGCAACTTCTGTTGGCTGATAAGGCTGATAAAATGTATAGAATCTCTAACAAATGACTCAGTTTTTCCTACAACTTCACTTAGTTGTTTGGATATAAACTTGGATAAATTATAAGAAGGTGATCCTATGGAACTTACTATATGTCTCATCGGTATATTTTCTTTATTTATCTTAGGTAATCTGTACAATAGTGGTGGCCTAGGGTCAGAATTTATTAATTGTCCTTTTATCTTATTGTTAAAATTAGGATTTGACTTAACCAATTGTGATACACTTGAAGCTATTCTTTTAGTCGGATTTCTTAGTAATTTATATGGACCGTTATTAATCATATCTTTCATTTTGACTTTATAATCTTCCGTCTTCATAATTACTGTTGCATTTCCTTTATCTGATGGTATAACTATACTTGAGTCATCTTCTTTCAAAGCCTAATCTCTTCAGCTTTTTCCGATGGTAAATCTTTTATCACTTCTTCTACAGAGCAAATAATTTCTTCAGCTGGAATTTTATTAGACGCTACTGCATCTATTAGGTGCACAGTTTTTGTTTTCAACACTATTTAAACAATAATTGATCAGTGCTTGAACTGCATCTATAGTGCTATGTTTAGCTCTAAAGCCAAACTGACTACTAGAAAGCAAAGAGTTGTTTTCCAAGTAGTTAACAAGTTGTTTGTGAACTAAATACTTAAATATCTTTGACACTGCTGGAATAATAGTTATAGGCCTATAGTTTTTTAGTTCATCTCACTTGCCTTTTTTATAAACTGGTAATACCTTATTTTGTTTCAAAGTGTTAGGAAAAATCCCTTGACCTATAACGTGTATACCGCTAACATCCCAATCCCAAAGTCTAGAAAATTTATAAATGCGGATGACATTGCTTAGCCTACCAACATAAGAACTTTGCAACTACTGAAGAAACACTCACAAGTGACCTTGCAGCCCTCGAAGAATATTTTAGAACCTGGTAGCTAAATCCTAACACATCAAAAACCCAAGTAATCTGATTCCACTTAATTAAGAGCCTGGCTAATCGAAAACTGAACATCTTTCTAAATGGTGCAAAACTCCATCATAATGATCTTCCACAGTACCTGGGAGTAATGTTAAGTCAATCACTGACCTTTAAAAGGCAGAAAAAAAACAGAACCTAAAAATCTGATCGTACCGACATGGCAGTTAACGTGTTAATTTAATTTATTTGGGGACCATGCTTTTGAAATATATATCTTTTGTTGAATAAAAATAATGTAAGACAGCCATTATATGTCAAATTTGATCTAGTTTCTGAAAATATAAAGTTTATTGAAATATATGAAACTGTTTCATCTGAAATGGCAGCATGCAAGATCACAAATGAAAAGAAAACAAACTAAATCACCTGACTATTCGTTAGTGATTTAGTGCATTTATAAGCGAAATACGTAACGTATGTAATTCGTCTACAAACTAGATGATTACCATCACAGGGAGGAGTAAATTTGTCAATAAAATAGGTGATTTAAGTGAGTTACAAATGCCTTGAATGTCTATGGTATATATATGGTCTGGACCGAACTACCTTAAGGTGTTGTAGCTCTGACTTGATCTGCGTCTTGCAGGACTCCTGTCATCACTTGAGAACATAACAAGTGGCTCATTATCATCATTCACTCAACTTGAGTAGCATGCAAGTGCTGACAATACTGCTGAACTATCACAATAAGTCATATCACTACAATTAAATAATTTTAAAAAATAAAATATTTAAACATGTATTTAAGTACTAACCAATCCATTGGGTAAACTGGTTTGGTTCGTGTTAAGGTAAGCGAAGTGATCATTGTAACCAGTTGTTGGAAATACTTCAGTTCTTGGAGTTAATTTGAATAAAAAACTATCTTCTGTTCCTAAAACATGAGTAATATTAATTATTAATTAATTTACTAATACATCTTTAAGAATATTATTTACCTTTTGTAGGCTGTGGTGGAAGGTGCTAACAAGGGGTAAGCTGTATTTCTGACTGTTGTTTATTAGAGGATTTAGTCAATCTAATTTGGTTTTAACAAGGTTTTGAGGATGGTTACATATTTGTTTTTTATTTTTTTTTTTTTTTTATGGTTACATATCTGTTATATAATTCTATATTCTCAGTGTTGGAAATTATTTGTTTCGCTCTTGTTGCTAGGCTTTATGGAAGAGAACGTTTTGAATTGTTAGGGTGGCAACTATCAAAATGTACATACTAGTTGGTTGGTTAAAAAGTTGATTAGTGGTTTAATATGAATATCAGTTTGTAGAAAACCTGCCTCAATGTGTATTTCAACATCCAGAAAAATTAAATACTGTTGAAGTTATATTCCAGGTGAAATTGAGTCTAAAAAATTTTGTAGGCTGTCTATGAAATTTTCTAGATTGGATTTGGAGTGTGACCAGATTATCAAGATGTCAGCAATGAAATGTAGGTTGTGGTGTTTGTTGTTTAACCATAGATTGTGAGCAATGTTACACTCCCAACTGCTAGGTGCTTTTTTTTGACGCTTCGTAAGCCTTTTTTGCAAAAACCATAAAAAATACTGATTATACTCCAAATGTAAGTTTTATCACATAGTTTTTATTTTGAAGAACTGTACATTCACATACTACCATCATAACTTACATAAAAATTTAGTAAATAATTATTGTTCAATAATTATTGTAAAGAATTTGAAAATATTGTATGTAAATTATAACTTATAGCCCTCCTTGAGAGTACTACAAAATGTTTGTAAATAATTCCAAGATAGACAAATTGTTTATATATATTATTGTAAATAAATAATATATATTATTGTATATTATTTATTATTGTTTATTATTGTTAATGCACTATAATAATATGATGTTACATATTAGATAAACTACTAGGATTTTTTTGGGGATTTTTTGTTTTCATGAAACGCAAAAATGAAAAAAATGTGCAAAGTTACAGTATTATCATTGCAGGTAATCAAATAGTACATGTAAAAATTTAAAAAAAATCACCATTGAACAGACAATAAAACGTTGTTTAGGAAAATAGTCATGTTGTACCCATAAACAAGTTTTTATATTTTTAGTTTATTGGGGAAAATAAAAATGTTACCACGGAAACAACATTTATGTGAAAAATTATACAACAATCCAAAAGTAAGGAGTATGCACGATTTTTTTATAGTTTTTTCTACATGTACTTTATTAGTACAATCTATTAGCTACAAGAAAATGTAAAATATATGAAAATGTTCCAAAAAGTATAAAACTTACAACACCATAAGTCAGCCTACGCAAATTGTGTAAATGGCACTTGAAAATTGTGCACATTATAATCATAATAAAAATATAAAATGATTTTTAGGATTTTTTATGTACTAAAAGTTTATGTACAAAAAAAGTAAACAACAAATAATGGTGCGCAGAAAAAAAAATTTACAACGTTAGTAAAACAAATAAAACGTATTATTATACAGACAACTAAATAATTTGTTCAAATTATATAATTTACAATAAAACCAATATATTTTTAATTTTTAACTAGGCCTTTCGCCAGCAAAGCTGGCATCATCAGGCAACACAACTTTATTTGTAAACAAACAAGACAATAATTAGTTCTGAAAACAGATGTAAATAATTTAAAGAATATAAGTATAAATATATTGTAAACAATGTATAGTGTGTATATATATATCAGAGTGTATAATTTTTAATAAAATAAGTTGATAATAAACAAGAATTTTGAATAGGTCCATTTATACTTATATTCTTTAAATTATTTACATCTGTTTTCAGAACTAATTATTGTCTTGTTTGTTTACAAATAAAGTTGTGTTGCCTGATGATGCCAGCTTTGCTGGCGAAAGGCCTAGTTAAAAATTAAAAATATATTGGTTTTATTGTAAATTATATAATTTGAACATATTATTAAGTGACCAATATCAACTCTCAACTTCACAACTAAATAATTGTTACAAAATATATATGTTTATAACAATTTTTATAACACACAGAAGATTGTCATATCTTGAGAGGCCAGGAGCAGGACAATGTCCGTGGTGCATGACTTGGTTGAGGTCAGAGACAGACATCACTTCCAGCCATGTGTCAGCTGTAGCAGTGTGGTGAGTAGCAGTCAAAGGTGGTATAGTTAACCTTTGAGAACTCGCGCCGCGGTCTTTTAGACCGCATCTTCAAATACGATTGCTGTCTGAGACGTGACCTTGAGTAAACCTCCCCTCCATGCCCTCTACTCCCTCCCCTGTCTGTCTGGAAGACGTTCACTAATAGCCATGTGGTTAGTTGCTTCCTGGTTTCTGTTGTAGTTGGAGTAACTAAAACCCTGCGCTTAGTGCGGTCGATTGTTCCGCGCGCGAGTGCTAACGTGTCTAATTTTTGCTATTGTAAAGTT
>JAQJVL010001885.1:58670-138030 GCA_035578905.1 Stictocephala bisonia
GCCATAATATTATAAGGGAGTTTTCAAATTCTGCAAGAAACCCCAGGTTAGGTGCTCTGTAACAACATGTAGTTAGAACATGTGTTTCATTACAACTAACATCAATGAACATGTATTCAGGGCGACCGATCTTGGAGTTGTTTGATGAGTAAAGGATAGTAACAGGAAGATTGGATTTAACGTAAATGGCGACACCCCCACCGCCTTTAGAAATGTGATTATTTCTATAGATAGTGTAACCTTGAAGTTTGACACTCATCACTTATGTAAGTCTTAAGCCAGGTTTCAGATACAAGGATTAAATCAAACTGAGTGTTACAAATCAAATATAGTACAGAATTCATCAATATGACAGAGAAGTGACTGAGTATTAACATGGGCTAGTTTAAGAAAAAGGCGAAATGGGGCTAATGATTGAGAGAAGAGTTGGTGAGGCATCGTCAGCGCACTGGTCACGGGCAGTAACGTCACGACTCTGCACGGCTGGCAGATGCAGCAAGACCATGCGAGGACAGAGCGACACATGAAACCAGTACCAATGGCAACACATACACACATCAATAACACAGTATACAAAAAAGAAACGTATAGCTAACAATACAAATTTAATACAATAATTAACAATATATCCAAAGTAAAAAGCATTTTAAAACTGAATAGGACACTTTGACACTACACCGGCTCATGATAAATTAAAATAAAATGGACTTTATCTCGGCAACATTACATGAATATTTAAACAATAAAACTATGCATGTAAATTCACAATCATACACATACCACCTAGCCTAACAAATACACACTCTAACCAGTTTATACAAACCCACACACGC
Organism: Stictocephala bisonia; assembly: GCA_035578905.1. NCBI lineage: Eukaryota > Metazoa > Arthropoda > Insecta > Hemiptera > Membracidae > Stictocephala > Stictocephala bisonia. Next base: position 59,504 of record JAQJVL010001885.1, read on the forward strand.
TGACATATTTACAGTTTAATACAAAAATGATTGTAGTGAATTTCATCTTACATTCCTTTTACAAATGTTTAACGTACCTACTCACATTTACATACACACCCATACACCTTTACACGCATTCGTACTAACACACACACAGAATCATTTATACAAAGAATCAAATATTTGCAAAGAGTGTTTGAGATGAAATTCAAGGGTCAGTTGTTAAAAAGAGAGGGATTATAACTCTTATTGTGTCTTAGACTAAATTCAATATGCCTAATTAACGCGGGTTACTTGAACCATTGGAAGACATGACATGCACATAAGTTCTCAAAAAAAATCATAACAGCACAACAAATTATTTTGTCTGATATTAAATAAAACTAATCATTGTGTGGACTAAAGTAAACAAGGCAAATAAACTTAATTATTAACTCACATGTGTGATGATTCTGTGTACTTTTATTACTTAATTAAATAATCAAGCATAAATGATCATAAAAGAACTTAAACAAACTGTACTCAATAGTCAAAACAACAACACTGGCTAAGCTAGAGTGAACTTTCTTCTTCCTCTCTCTCCTCTTGTAGTTACTATCAGAATGTATCGTATTTAAAAACAATCGATATATAATTTAAATGACTATAAAATGCTACTATAATTTTTTCAAAACATTTTTTTATTAAATAAAGAGGATATTTTGCAGTGATGTTTATCTATGATTTTTCATCATTTACATAGAGACTGATAAGAGAGATATTATCGATCACTTGAAGTTGGGTTAATTTATACAATTCAGTGTGTTCCCCACAATTTCTTCAAAAACTTCATTTGTATGGGGTGTCGGTAGGGGTGTGCGAGTAGCAATTTTAGGATTCGAGTTGAGTGGAGTTTTTAGACATGAATTCGAGTTTTTTGTTCAGTATTTAACCCTTAATTTTCAAAAATGAGAATACTGAAATGAAGTAAGCAATACACTCTAACACTGTTTATTTAGTTCGCTGAGTAATTAATAAAGTTTGGAAAATTGTTTTAGAATCTATGAAATGATTGTATCAGTGATTAAATATTCATTAAGATATATGTTAAATAAACTGTAAAATAATATGTGAAATTTTTACCTTAACTTATAAAAAAATAGGCCTAAAATAAATTCAGAGTAAAAATTAAAAATATTGAAACTAAACAAAATTGTAATCTGGTACTAAAAACAGTATATCATAGATGTATCAATATGTTCTTTTCAGTTAACCTCAATTTCATCATTAACAACAATGTTTTGTTTCCACTACCAGAAACAAAATAATTAATTGTCAATACAATACTAACAAGCGATAACAACTGCCGTGCCAACTGATCAAGGTTTGCCAATCAGGTTTGAGGTTGGCTTTTGTTTTGATAACTTGGCTTCAAAACAATTGGAAACAACTAAACAGTTTTATAAAATGCCGTTTAGCTCTAACTAAACTGTTTTAAGATAACAAACAACAATGTACGTTGTAGCTGTGCACAACGGTTGTCGCCACACAACTGTTGTAGGATTCAGACAGTTGTGCCCAACCCTAACTTCCATGTGCCAAGTTGAGTTGTCAAAGTTGAGTTGTCAAGAGATGGGCGAAACAGGATAAATAATATGGTTACTGCAATGAAACCTGTTATAGATTTAACAGGTTACACGAAATACCCTGTTATTTTTGTAACTCCCAGTTATGATGCATGATAAGGTTATAACGAACTTTATATGACTGTAACGCATGATGGAGAGTAAATATAGCGAGCTGAGAAGTAGATGGAACTGTTACTGAATTACGAATGAAACTTAAGACTCTTGCAGTTTACAGTTAAATTAACTTTGAGGGTAACTCTGTAATGGGCAAGCAAAAACGCAATGACCATAACTCATTATTGACATCATAACGTAACATAAGGCATAACTTCAACCACATACCAAACACAATAAACTTACTTGATCTCTGCTTCAACCTTTGGTAACTTGGAACGTTATCTAGACCAGTTGTAACGAGGCTTCGAGCCATTAAGTAATGTCAGGCCATAACAGAAAGAGTATTAACTGTCTGGAACATCGAGAGTAACAGTTTACAAAAATAACAGATTATTATACCACGTTAATAATAATCTGGTGGCGCAGTGCTGTAACCCAGCTACATGGGGACAAAGTGTTTGGGAGATTGTAGGCGATAGGTTGGATGCTCGGTCCTCTTAATACCGACTAGGTGTCGCTTGATGGTTGCTATCGGCGTGGACACTACTAGAGAAGTCTGGGTGTCCATGTTGGGTGGTAATCATTGTGCGGATATTGTATGGGGGAGATAAATGAGTATCAGGCTTGGCAATTAGTTGAAAATCAGACCAGCACTACGTGGTTCAGATTCCACGTAAAGCTATAGGTGCCTTAGTTGCCCAGGCTGTTGGGCTATTAATAAATTGCCTTTTCTGAGGAACAGTTGAACTCAGTTAGTAACCAGACTACACTCATCCAAACTCATCCTAAATTCATATAACCATTCATATTCGCCTTAAAATACCAACAACGTTGTGTCGGCATCTCATATGTAAGAATTTTATCAGAACATAATAGAATTACGTAACAGGTTATCGAAAAAGTAACTATAATTCCCATCTCTAGTGTAAACGTCAACAAAAACTAAAAAAAAATGGATAGCAAATCGAATCCACGACTAGCAGTACATTTTATATTGGGACTTGTCAAGTCAGCGATGTACTGGTAGTAGCTACATTAATCGTTATTTCATTATTTTATTAGTCACGGTGCCGGAACAAAACTGTTCCGGGCATTCTATTTCAAATTATTATAGTTTTTCAATTTCAATAGTTTACGTTCCATGAGTAGTTTATGTTACAGATTGTATGTGATTTAATTAAATCTGTCCGAAATTGTCAGTCTTAGAATAGTTTTAGTCATGAACTTTTACAGGATGGATCTGAAATACATGCAACTGTTAATTTCAAATGTTGGTAAAAGTTATGTAACAAAATTTTTAAATGGTTCAATAACTGATTCTTTGTGATCAGTTATCACGTTTTGTATGAATAACTATTGACAGTTATTTGGAACTGCTTATTTGCACATGCCTTCTTTATAAATAAAGAGAATACTTTTCTCCATAATCGCCATGGCCATACGATCAAGACTGGTTTGCGTGAATCACGAATCTGAATACATCGCAAGAACATATCCAGCTACAAATACGATATTACAGGGTGTCCACACAAATTTTGTCACAATTTCCCCTGATCATTTTGGATAATTTTCCCTGACTCTCGCAATTTTTCAAAAATGCATTATAGTCTAAATGTGTTGAATTTTAAGCATTACATTAAAATGATTATTCTGGAGATATTAATCTTGCTATTAAAAAGTGTAAATACACATTATAAAAGAAAGAAAACCCACCTCCCCCATACATATAGGTGGTCTTGTTCTCTCTCCCTTTCTTTTTTCCTTTTTTTATTGACATTTTATTGAAAATACAAATACATTTCTACGAAGCTACATTGCTAATATTTTCATTATGAACACTTACAAAAAGGAAACCTACAAGTAAATATTTATAAGAGTCTTAACAAAATTAGTTTTAAATTTCGAGCTACTGGCACACCCCTAGGTGTCGGTTCGTTCTCTAGCTGGCTTCCGCATCAACTTTCATACTTTATTACATAAAGTGACTTTTCTTCCAGTCGTCATAGCTTTGTGCTTGCTAATTTGGAAAGTAATCTTTTCAAATTGCTTTATTTGACTCGAATTTGAAATATGATTTTAATCTATAGAATTGTACCATTTAATCAAGTGCTAAACTATAAGAGAATAATGTCTAATAGGCACTAGATCACTGTAAAGTCAACTATCAAGTATTTCAATACCCATAACTACAAATAAAAGTAAATCATTTAAAGCTGCCAGCTCTAGGATTAATGATACAGTATACTAATTGTTACATTTAACATAAGTAACCACATCAGTAATGAACTTACCTACCCATCGTGGCCCAGGATTTATATTTTCCGATATGAAGCCACCAAACTTAGTTTTTTCATCACATTCTAACACAAGAAGTAGAGGTCCTTGATTTATTATACAACCAACAAATTTGGCAAAACTTTCTCCATGGATAGAATTAGAAAATAAGAATCTCCATTCAGATTTGTTTTCAAATGGAATTAGAGAATTGAGGAAAATAACTTGAGGCAGATTGAGACATGTACGTGTTGGAAGACTTGCCTTTGGAATGAGGCTGGATAATTCCTCAGGTTGTAAGTTGTACATATAGCTCACAACATGGAAGTGGAGTGCATTAGTCAATCCCGAGGAAGTCAACCAATGTTCAAGATCACTCAAGGTTACCTGAAATAAAAACATTTCTTCAATTATGTAATTAATCCCTGCCAAGCCTGTATTTGTGATAATTATTACTGTTTTCATATACAACAAAACATGCTTATTGAGTGGCTTTCAAAGTGGTAGCATGACTCTCTATGTTCTACTTTACATTTGCATTTCAAGAGCTGTACATTTGTTGGGTGATAGTAGCAACAAATCCCCCAGTAGGTAACTGGCCTTTATTCTTCCTTTTGGTTTGTCCCAATCAGCCCTAATAAAGACTTATCTCTCAGTCCCTTTACACAAGATGAAATATTTGGGCCTAATTCTCATTCTGGTCTGGTTTTAGTTGTCATTAATTATTTACAGATTATAGTTTGGTAGAATGAAGATGAGGACCAGCAGGTACGCTGACCAGTTAATTTTGAAAATTCAGACTTAATGAAAGCTCATTCTACAGCAAACGAGTATCTCATTATGAGAAGAAAGTTTTTGTGATAGCAATTTTAAACATGAACTAGGATTTACAGTCAATAATTTATTACTATTGGTCCGGAAACTTCTGTCAACTAAAAACTCGATTCAAGTAAATGTTTTTGCACAAAAAGACAAAATTAATTTTAAATTGTTTCACTAAGTAAATAATGAAGGGTATTCAGACACAAGTATGATCCATATAATATATTTAAACTTATTACTGATCTTGCAAATGTTTTATTCAGATATTATTATACACTTAACAACAGATTCCTATAGATGAACCATTAATTAGAATGACATTCTATACTACAACGTCTGTCTAAAAAACAAATCAAATCATTTATTGCCAAGGACAAAATACAGCTTGGAAAGGGGGAATAGGTGGCTGCCCCTCTGGGTCGTAGGGAAGAAGGCTTGGCCCAGCCCGTAGGTACCACGCTATGCCTCCAGGAAACTGCAGTCAGAAGCCATGCAGATACCCGTCTATCACACTCCGACCCCTTTCCCCAGGCTAGTTTCTAACCGCAATACATTACTCGTCGGCTGCATAGCTAGAATGGCGAGCTTGCCGTCCAAGCCAAGAAACATAGAAAACAAAATCACGGAATACAAAACAAAGACACTAAAACTAAATAAAAACACAGAGAGGAAGACTGAACTGTCCAAGGGAGACAATCGTAATGTGCAAACGGCACAATGGTTATCCAGTGTTTAACTAAAATGACTTTCCTAAGTTTTGAATCGCTATATCTCAAAAACGGTTTGTATATAATTTTATGATCTACAAATTCTGTTTCAACAAATTTTTTCATAAAACTCAACGTTTAGGAAACTTTTGCAAAAAACGGATTTTTAAGACCTTTGACCTTTAATAACATTTTTAACAAATGCCTTATCACTTAGGACTTTTGACATTGTATTTGTAATGGTGAGTATATGGTATCTGCCAATTTTCAGCTTGGCAGAAATCATAACATTAAAGTATCGGAGTTTTTAGTTAGGTTAAATTTTAAATTGACTGGATTAGATTAACAGTACTACAGTGTAAATGTTTATTTATAACTACAGAGGAATGAAAGTTGTTTGTGTTGCTCCAGAGTATAAGTGGAGTGAATAGACAGTCAACAGCACTCAGTACTGTATATAAGACTATTAACGGATTACTAGTGGTTTCCCTGGTTTTTCTTCCAATTAAATTTGGAAATGTCAGATCCAGTACTATTTATTACTTTTACTGCCTACTTCATAATTAATTAAACTCCAAGTTGTCTTTACTATATTACACTAAGTTTTGGTTTTATTTACTAAATCAATCAATTTTTAAATTAAAAATAAATTAATTTTTGGTGACTTTTTTAGCCTCTAAGCCCAATAATCAGAATCAGAACTAAGTTTATTTCCCAAAAAAATAAATGTAATACAATTTGTACTTATAAGGACAGTATAATAAAAATAATATAAATAATTACAGTGTATATTGTCTATTTACTAACATTACATTTAAATAACAATGATCATAAGTTAGGGAAATGAACACACATTGGCATAATTGCCTGTGCATGGGTCCAAATTGTCAATGAACAGTAAGAATCTATGGAGTTGATGAGAGAAAGTAATATTGAAATTAATTTATCTATAACCGATAATAATGAGCATCTCGACTTCCTTTTCACTAAGATTAAATAGTAATTCCACAATTTTTATTTCTGAATATATTAAGTGTGAAGGAGACTGAACAAGATCAGATCTAATAATATGAAATACACTTCTATGCATGCTATTAAAAAATACTTATATAAATATATTTTATTCTAATGTTTGCAACCTTAAAGGAAATAATAATAATAATAATACACATTATACTTACATCATCGTTTGCTTTTGGTAAATCATTGCAAATCCCTTTGATAATATCTTCAATTACGGCTCTCTCCGGTTGTTTAGAATGTTTCCAACTTTTGTAATAGGCATCATTGCGATATTCGGCTCCTTTTAAATATGATTCAAGTAAATCACTTAGATACTGAAAATTACAACAATAAAAGTAAAATGCACAAAAATTGAAAAAAATATAGGAAAATAACAAACATACCTACTAAAGGAACTTATTATTATCAATTTTTAACAAAATTGTAAGAGTTTGAGACAATCAATATTGCCTTGTTACTAAACTACTTTTTTTTTTTTTAATCATAAAATAACAGCAATCAAAAAATTACCAAATTAAATATACAACTAAATTTTTTATTTTTAAAATAAATAAGCCTCAATTCATAAGTACTTTTAAAATAGCAATCTATTGTATGTAAATCACATTGTACAGGCCTTGTCTTTTTATCCAACTGACAAGCCTGATATCGGCTCTTTTTTACTATGGACAACATTCACACTTTGGCACCATCCAACATGGACCTTAGATTCGACAGAACTGTTCATGCCGATGAAAACCATAATATATATTTTGGTATATTGTGGATATTATGGTATAGTGGATATTGTGCCTGTATTGAGAGGAATGAGAACAGAACCAACTAGTCTAGTCTATAAGTCTAAAGAGGAGCTACCAGGTAATACGGTGTACTTTGTAAGCCTAGATGGCACTCTTTAAACAGATCAAAAAAGTCTTATACATAGGTGAGTAAATTAAACTAGTGAGGTTTAGTAAGAGAAATAAAAATAAAGAATAGTTTTGTTGTTTTTGTTTTATGAACGTTTGTTCCATGTAGATGGAGAATAAATAGTGTCTTTGACGTTGTCAGGTATAAATCTAACAAGAGATTAACAGTTAATAGATAACTTTATAAATGTAATCTATTATATAAAAATTAGAACTCATCAAAAATATATAAAACTAAAATAAAATACAAATAAAAAACACGGGAAAGTTGTTAGTTGTAAACCTTTAGTAGAATTTTGAAAACATCCTACATCTGAATAATAAGGATGGAAATATCTGTTTTGTATGTTATACCTCAAACATTATACTTTATAAGACATACAAAAGATTTCATTTACTATAATACCAAAAATTGTCTCTTTAAGTATTATTCTTTAACTTGGCTATATCCTAATTGTTCAAAAAACCATATGCACTGTAGGACTGGAAATATCTCAGCTTTCATCCCCAAACTTTTTTCTTAACCTTATTTATAGTACGAAAATAATATACTTTTTTCTTTACCTTATTTACAGTACGAAAGTAATATAATATAGGTAATACTGGAAATTGCTTTGGTTATTTTTTACTTTATACCCAAAGTGTGGTTGCTCCTATTTTTAGTTCATTTAATCTAATTTCTGTATAATGGCTATTTTTTTTTTTTTTTTATTTATAATTAAAAAAATAAATAAATAAAAAATATTGTAAAAATGGATATTGCTCTTTTATTTTATTTAGTTTGTATTTAGCAACTAATAACTGAAATTTTATATGATGCAGTTTTCAATAATATATTAAATTGTCAGTCACGTAACAATTAATTGATATTTTACAAAATGTGCCACAAATAGTTTTGTTACACTAAATTCTGTTGCTTGCTAATTAAGTAATTGCATTATAAATTGGAACTACTTGTTCTTCAGAAATATAACAACTGAAAATGAATTGTTTGAGGTACTGATGGAATAAAAAGTTACAGCATTTGAAAATCTACTTATGTTCATTTGCTATGAAAAATAGTTTTTTTTAGTTGCTCTGAGGTATACAGAATAATATTGATTCTAAAGTAATTATATTTAAAAGATTCCTTCTTAAAAAAGTGTTTTAAGATTTTAGCGCAAATAATAAAATTAACATGCTTTCTGAAGGCAGAAATGATAACTTGTTGTTAAGCATTACATAATTTGAGTTATCATTACACACAGATGGTGTACTTATATAGTGGGAAATGAATGTATAAACATTAGAGTGTAAAAAGAGTAGTGTTTATACAGTTGGGCATGGTAGACCTGGCCGTTGCAGGCAACCACTGTCACTCACCCATCTGGAAGCTGTAGCTTCCAATACCACAGTGCGTGTATGGGTGGGCGAGTGGGTCAATACCACAGTGCGTGTATGGGTGGGCGAGTGGGTCAATACCACAGTGCGTGTATGGGTGGGCCTGTGGGTCAATTCCACAGTGCGTGTATTTTTGTATATTTTGTAGGGTTTAATTATTCTGTCAATAAAAAAGCTTTTGTCTTGCAAATCGTTTCAAAAGTCCAAGAATACCTACTAAGGAAAACAATTTTTATGCAAATTATTTAGGGCTCAAAACCTAATTTTTTTAAAATATGTTTGATTCCTATTTATGAATTTAGAAATTATTTTTACAATCTTGAAATACCTAATTTATATATGAACTACTAGTCTTTAAAATAAAAATCAGGATCATGTAGACATATATTGCTGAGCCAAAGTGTAATATTATTAATCAAAAACTAAATCATTCTATACAAGAATAAATAATAAATAAAACATTATTATGGTCCTCATAATTGATTCTTTGGATTTACATCCTTGGAACCATCACTTACATCCTTATTACTTAAAAATGAACACAAGAAAAATTAACTAGGAGTTACAGCAAATAAAAACAAAACTAACCTTACAAAGGTCGTTGAAGGAGATTAGACCACTTTCACAGCTAGAAGGTGAAACAAGTGCAGCAAAACACAAAGCCTTGGTCTCATTATCTTCTCTGACCAGAGCTCTATATAGCGTAACAAATTTCTCTAAACCAATGTTATTTTTATTAGAAGAATCTTGTCTCTTAAGAAATTCTGTATAAGTATTTAATAGATCAGGAACCAAAAAATTTCTCCAGATTGCCTACAAAAGATAAAAACCAAACTGTATTTTAAAATTAATTTCTTGAAGTTTGTTGATGATAATCTAAATTGTACTATTTATTATCAATCATTATTCATGATTGTGTATGTAACAATTAATCATTATTCGTTAGTAAGATGCCGACCATCAAGATGAGTTAATGAGTGTGATGAGTGTAGATGAAGGGTGCAGTCATTGTTACTAACAGAGGTTGACTGTTCATCAGTAAGAGTTATTTATTAATAGCCCAATAGCCAGGGAAATTAAGGGACTTACAGTTTTAAATTTAACCCCCCCCCCCCCCCCCGTGTAGTAATGGTCTAATTTTCAGCTAACTGACAAGCCTCAGTTCTCCTTCTTACACAACATCTGAACCTTGACTTCCATCCAATATGGACATCCCACCATCTAGTAGTGTCTATGTCGATGGGAACTATTGAATGGACGCCATGTTGGTATTAAGAGGATTGAATATAGAACCTATCGCCTACAATCTCCCTTTATGAGTTTTCAATTGAAAATTATGTTTGAAATTGTTTTGAATAAAATTGTTTGTCTTGTTATAAGTATAAGTATATACTTATAAATAAATATTTTACGGAGATGTGGCTACCTAAAGTGGCTAATTTGGCCTTTCTTGGTTCCAAACTCATTAACAAACAGTGCAATATATTTTATTCAAATTTTGAGAATATAACTGACAAATGGTAACTAACCTAGGTGAAATTAAAACTAATTATTAAAAAAGTGTTTTGAAAAGTGTAACCAATTACCTTATTATCTAAAACAAGCCACGTCCGGACAACATTTTTTTTGGCTCCAAGAATTTGTAATTATTTTTATCTTTAAGGGGGTTTCAGACCATGAGAAATCGATTGGCACCTGTCTCAATCCAGGGAAAATTCTTATTTCTGCCCCAGAGGCTCCTAGACTTCCCGTGTGAAAATTATTTAACAATTAATGTTTAGAAGATCACGTGTGTTTTACTGGAAACGCAACCGGCAGCAGTTTACTTGGCCAACATAGTCAATAAGTGTGTTTACTTACTTTTCCATATATGGTGGAATTATTTAATATTTTATTATTTTTTTTAACATGTGTTTGTGTATAATTATCAACTCACAAAAATCTAGAATACCCCTATAATACGTGCACTATAATTTTGACAAATCCAACTCACTTTAAGACACCAGATATTAGGCAGATCTGCAACAAAAATTTGTATAGTGTCTCTCTCCAAGTGGCAAAAACAGCTGCAAAAAATGACCGTCGACAAAAATTAGTACTCATCCCTGCGCAAAAAACTGTTTTTAGCAATTCACCACCATTGCATGCAAAATTGAGGCTATGGGAAGAAACTTAAGAAGATTTTTTTCTCTAAACACATAGGATTTTACAAAGAGATTATGAGTGAAGTATCAACTACAGTCATAAACTCAACCTATCCGTCCCAAAATCTTGGGCCTTAATCAGCTGCACAAATCCAAACAACGTCCCAGAATGTTCAAATTGTAGACATAAATGTACCTCGATGCACTCAGCAGATCAATAGTCTCCCAGTAAACTCAGATTTGTTAGAAACCTGCTCCATTCCGAAGGAAAAACATAACTGCGAAAACCCAAACCCCTGGTGTAAATAATATAGAAGAATATTATCAATATTACACCACAATATTGATAGACTCAGTAATAAAATTGAGAGAGTGACTCACTATTTACAATTAATACACAATCCAGATTTAGTAGTGCTCTTAGAACATGGTTTAAATCACAAAACAATAAAAAAAGTATACCTACCCAACTATACACTGCTGTCTTCATATGGAAGGGAACATCACGTAAAAGGAAGCGTGGCCATCTATAAGAATAACCAGCTTAATAATGAAGTTGAAAGTTTCAATTTGGAGGATTTAAGTGAGGAGCTCATTTGTGAAGTATCTGCAGTGAAGCTATATATTGATAAAAAACAACATATGTACATCCTTGGTGACTACCTGCCTCCAAGTGTTCCACTTGACCAAGCCCTTCCAATTCTATCTGATCTTTTGGAGAGAATTCTACAGAAAAACAGTGGGATATGCCTCGTTGGTGATCTCAACATTGATAGTCTTGATGACTCCAAGACTGAGAAGAACAGACTGCCTTGGATGAGTTACTTATGTCTTTTAACATTAAAAGGCTAGATATTCCTCCAACAAGAATCACTAGCACATCCATGTCATCAACTGACATTGTCTGCTCCAACCTCGAACCAAGCACCATTAACTCAGACAGGTCTTTCAGACCCATAGCACAGCTCACGAGACTGGACATACCCTCATCACATCTTAAAACAACAACATCATTTCAAAGACATTTTACCAACAAAAATCTCACCTACTTGAAAAATCTTCTTTCAATTCAGAGTTGGAACAGGGTGTACCACACAGTGGAAGCAAAAACAGCATACTCTAACTTTTTCTCAACTCTGACTCTGGCTCTCAATATGGCTTGTCCGGTGAAGAGGTCTAAGAATATTTTAATTAAAAAAGAACATTCTCATCCTGAAGCTGATCGACTAAAGAAATGTTTCCTTGAAGCTCAAGCAAGATTTATCTTAAGCAACGATGACAGAGATAAAATAGATGCTAATGCTAAGAAGAAAATATGACCTCAAGCTTAAAGAACGACGCAAAAATCTAACGAGGCTCATATTCACAGAGCTTGTAACAGAAGCAAAACGATTTGGCAAACAATTAACAGTGATAGATCTTCAAAAAAGAATTGTCCTAATTCATCCTGGTATGTCAGAAAGGGGAGAGATAATGTGGATGACATACACAAAATAGCAGACATTTTTAATGAGCATATTATCAGCATCGCTGATGAGACCCTAAAAATTAATAACTCCGAATCAAACAATATACCGCAATTACAATTTCCAGACATGCCAGTAAATTACCTATCACAGTTTCACACTACATCATCTAAAGAAGTTCTCAAGACCATTCAGCAACTGAAACCTTCTAATTCAGCTGTAATGGATGAAATATCATCCAAAATCCTTAAATTCTGTAAAGATGAACTTTGCCACCCCTTAGCTCATATAATCAATAAATCTCTGGTTCAAGGTATCTTCCCCTCAAAGCTAAAAATATCTAAGGTTTACCCTCTCCATAAACAAGGAAGCAGGCATGAAGTGCAGAATTTTAGACCAATATCTCTAGTACCCTCCGTTTCCAAAATAATTGAGAAAATAGTGCTATCTAGGCTGCTGGACCACCTTGCTACCAACAATTTAATTCTGAAAAGGCAGCATGGTTTTCTGGCTGGGAGATCGACAATTACGGCTTTGACTGACTTCATTGACTGGGCAATTGACAATATTGATGCTGAAAACACAATCACAAACGTCTTTCTCGACCTAAGCAAAGCGTTCGACTGCTTAGACCATAAATCATTGTGAGGAAGCTGAGCTCTTTAGGAATAAAGAATGTACCACTAAAATGGTTTGATAGTTACTTAAGTGAACGTCAACAAATTGTTGTATTAAACCAATATTTAAATGGACAATCACAGGAAGGGAAACCATTTCCACTGACAATAAGAAGGGGAGTCCCCCAGGGATTGGTATGGGCCCTATGCTGTTTTTATTGTTCACAGCAGATTTTCCCCACCTTATTGAACCGCTTAGCTATCCAATTATGTACACCGATGATACAGTGCTGATAACTGCCAATAATTCTATTGAACAGCTTGAGATTGACACATTCATCTCAGTTAGTATGGTCCAATAGTACTGTGTTCAGAATGACCTGGTGTTCAATGAAAGTAAAACTAAATTGCTGGTATTGGGAAGAAACAAAAATGACATCAGTAATCCTCCAAATCTACAAGTGGTCAACTACACAAAACACCTTGGGGTATTGCTGGATGATCGCTTGTCATGGAGCTTCCATGTTGACGAATTAAGTGTCCAACTCAGCACAGCAATCATTGCCTTAAAAAGAGTGAAGACCATCAGTACTGAGGAAGCAGCTAAAACAACCTACTATGCTCTATTTGAGTCACTCTATGAGAGGTATGAAATAACTCTATGGGGAGGCTCATCATGTGACAACCTAAAGCAGATCATGATCCTATAAAAGAAAGCTGTAAGGATTATGGCCAATTTGAAGCCACGCGACAGCTGTCGAGAGGCTTGCAAGAATTTTAAAATCATGACAGTGGCTTCTTTATACATTCTGGAAATGATCCTACACGCCTCAAGACTCAAATTACCAAAAAATAAAGATATCCATAGACTAAACACCCAACAAGAAAATGACTTCCATCTACCAACCCACAAGACAGCTCTGTTTGAGAAGAAGCCTGGGTATGCTGGTGCCAGACTCTTTAATGCACTTCCTACAGAGCTAAAAATAGAAGACACCAAGAAGCTAAAGTCATCTCTGCAACGCTGGCTCATAGGCAAATCCATCTACTGCATCAGCGAGTTCTTCACTTGTGCAAGGGGACAGGCACACTACTTTTATTTTACAAACATCGACACTTCAACATATTTTTATAACATATACATTTTTACTTTTGTTCTATTCTTAATGAATATGTTCAATAAAATAATCTGAATATGAATCTCATATACTTTGTCAGATTGTTTTTTAACTATCACTGTTTTTCTTAATGATATGTTTATATTCTATTTGTATTTATTTTAATAATTAATCATTAAATTATCTTTTTCTTATTTTATATAAAATAAACAGCATTAGGACAAAATATTTCTGACGCAAGGGTTTTTAATTTTTTGGTCTCGTCAGATAGTGGGGTATCAAATTAAAGGTTTTCTCCTCTTCATTAATAATATACCATCGAAATTTAGAAAAGACTGTTTATGGGCTCCAGTGCCCCAAAAATCAAAATTCATGGTCAAACTACTTAAGAATGCAGAGTGCCTTTGTGAGGCCGCAGGACGAACTTTCCCCCGCGAAGCCATAGGCCAAGTTCAACATAGTTGCCTGTTGCAGAGCATCTTGGCGAGGCCGCGTTACACAAAAGGGCTGAAGGTAAACACGGAAGACCTCCGAAACGAAATTTTATAAGTAATCTACAAGGGAGAACAACATCAAATGATCCTCAGGATCCTCTGGGAGATATGGATGCTAGCTCTTCAGTTTGCAAAATTCAGCTGAGCGAAGCTCGGTCTCCTGGTACTTATTTTATAACTGACGTCTGAATGAATTTTGAGTTGATATTTGTACAATTATCTTAGGCCGGAAAAGTAGATTAATAATACATAACATCTTTATTGATAAAGTTTACAATAAATGGAGTTATTCTCCGTTGTGCTCGGGACATGCAGCAAGATTGCGGTTACTCTCCGGCATGACACGTCCCACCCCACTCCAGTTGGAGGGAACTCCCTGTTGATGTGGTGGTGATCAGCAATTCATCATTCTTGCAGATATAGACACCCTGACTATATGCATGTCCTCACTTGACAACGTAGAGGGGTTAAATTTAATGTAAATCTGACTAAAGAAACTGATAATTATTTTAATTTAAACATTAATGTTTGTGTGTAGTGTGATTTTATTAAAATGTTAATGTGCAAATAATAATTGTAACTATCATAAAATGAAAGTTAGTTAGAGAATTGTAGAAAATAGTTGTGAACGATTGAAAACAACAATGCCCAGAAAACCCTGCTTCAAAAACGAACAAAACTTGCCATAGCTGGAAGAGAGAAACGGAAAAAGATAAAAAATGTTTCTCAACATTCAGATAGCTCTGTTCATATTGAAGACATGCGCAACACGTCTAATGAAGACATCTTCAGCAACTTGTTACAAAGCTCTAGGTAAGACAAAATATTTTATCAAAAATAATAGTAAGCCTACGAGAAACCAGGTAAAGAATTACAGGAAAGCTCCTTTCTATTTAAGAGTGGGGTGGAAACCAAATTATCAAAACTATCTTTAAAGTGGTATAATTTTAAGACTAGTTTTAAGCCCTTAGTCTATTGACGTAAAAGGAATACGTTAAATAGCCAAGGTAATGAGTTTTTTATTCTTCAATGCGACTTGCTGATAATTAAATTATTGGAATATTAACTATTGGTAAACTAAATATATATTACTACCTTATATACAGCATTCCTAATACAACCAAAAAGGTAAATACTAAATAAAATACTCACGAGATGCTTTGTGTATTAATTCATAAGAGATGTTCTAAAAAATATCGTAATTTATATAAATGTTTTTATATTTCCTTGAAAATCTCACGTTTGTGACTGCACACGTCACACACACATTAGGCCATCCAAATAAATTATTTTTAAACTGTATTTTTAATTTATGCAAAATATAAAATTTTTCTTTAAAAAGAATTACTACTGGTACAAAATATGTTCTGAGGTTATTGTTTTTTTTTTTGTTTTTTTGCTTTTTTTTTTTTTTTTTTTTTTTTTTGCTAGGACACGTAATGACTTTCAAACTGGCTTTATATATAAGTGTTTGCTTGTGTAGTTTTCATTACCGAGTTTTATTTTATTTTCAATGTTTATTGTACTTTAGTAAGAGTCTCATTTTTTAACTGATCATGGACAATTACTCATCTTCATATTTTCAGGACTGAGAATTGCCACAGTTAAAGTGTTCCTGCATCTTTGCAGGACCACAATATAGACAATAGTGATAATGATTGTTCTTTTCCGGAATTGTTAATAGAGAAAACAACAGAACCAGAAATTACTGTTACTGGACTAAGGATTATGGATATCAATCACTTATTGAGATAACTACAACACGTAGCATCTCATAGTACATTTTGTACAATGGGGAGATATAAATAAGTGGTAAATGGACTTATTTCTATATTTTATTATTCCTGTGACAATTGCGAGAAAGAATACCATTTTACAAATGATCCTCCTGAAAAGGGACAAGAACTAAACTATGGGTTTGGGGTAGTATTTCTGTAGGTGTAGGGTATACGCAAACCGAAGAACTGCTCAGTGTCATGGATGTGCCAATGATGGGCCGCAATAAGTTTGTTACACACGAGAGATAGGTTGGAAAGGTAAGTTCAACTGATTATGTTTTAAAATTATTCACATGATACATGTGCATAGGTAAATACCATGTACATGTAGGGGTGGATCCAGAGAACAATACAGAGAGGGGGCAACCCCGAGAAATCGGTTATTGGTTTCCCAGAAACTATGGTTAAAAGGGGGGGGGGGTGACCGGTTAAAGGTAAAATTATAAACAATATACATTTAATTATTAAAAATGACAAAATGAGTTTTATTATTGTAAAGGAACATTTCTAATCATAAAATTCTGAGATTCAAAGATTCTAATTAAATAATCAATTACACAGAAACAATATAGGGGATATTATATGAGGACTTTTTCTTTATAATAATGTGAACAAATCTCATTCATGAACGTCTTTTTACTAAGAAGACCTGGGCCTCAGGAGTTCATCGTCATTTCTTGTTGATTTCCTTATATTCTTTTCTGATTATTTTATCTTTGAAACTGTTCATTGTCTTTTATAATATCGCAAAAATTGTAACACGACATGTTCAAATTTATTTTTATATTTAAAAGTTTTCCAACACCTATAGACATATAAGGTTAAGAAAGAATCAAGAATGCAGATACAGTAGAAACCCTATTTTCCGCCAGGGGTCGGGGACGCGGCCGTGACGGATAGGAGAATAGACAGATCATAGAGAATTCCCTCAATCACACTTATATCGCTGGAAACTTATTATTAGTGCTTATGCACGTTAAATTTAAATGCTGTATAGTACATATTGATTAACAAAATGAGAATGAAAAGGTTAGAAAAGACATGTTACAGAATGTATATACTACAGGCCACAAATACCCTTTTATTACAGTAGGCCTAGTTTTAATGTAAACCATAACCTTGTGCATTATGTAATGTACCGGGTCGTTTGACCGGTACATTTTGGTTACTTTCGTCGTGGTCTGCCGGGCTGCCTGAGACCGCTTGTGCCCGGCGATTCGCTTACTTTGGTGGCCGTTGGCTCGGACTCGTTCGTTCCTTGTTCCAGCTCTGGTCTGTCAGGTTGGGGGTCGATTCTTCTGGTTTCTCTGCGGCCGGTCGTCAAGACATGCCCGGCTAGAGACTCCTTAAACTCCAGGGTCCTTGAGTGGGACATTTTCCCTCAGCCTGCCGTCCGGGGGAATTTCGACCTTCCCAACTGCTAGCCTGGCCTGAGGACCATGTTGGAGCCTAGAGTCGCCCGCTACCCTCTCTACATCTTTGGGGTAGAAGTCTTCTGTCCTCAGGTCAGTGCGTTCCATTTTGTTCCCGGCGGCTGAGCTGGGGGTTTTGCTGTTGATATATATATATATAAAAAAAAAACCAAAGAAAAAAAAGGAAGTGAAGTATAAAAAAAAAGAAGAACAAAATTTTGTGGAACTATTTAATTTGGCCTAGGCCTAAAACTGATTGGACAAAGTGATGAAACAGCCATGGGGACATTGATATGTATATATTTAAAATTTAAAAAAAAAAAGAAAAAAACTTATGTTAATATTTATGGTTATTTATTTTAGTTAGTTTTATTTGTTGTTATATTTTTTATATTTTATATTTGTTAGGTCCCTATGGTTAAGTTATGTTATTTATTTATATGTCTAGGCCTAGTGATTGTTATTTATATTATTTGTTAATTGTATTCTGGATGTCTTGAAGTGACTTTTTACTAGAACGGTACCGTGTTATATTTTTCTTTAAATTGTTTAATTTTTACACTTTCACCAAAAGGGGATTATTGTACTTTTACTTAACTTCCTATTCGGAGCTGCCCAGGGATTCCGGCTTACTCCCTGGCCTCGGTGGAATCATGGGATGTGGGCTAAATTGCCGGGTTAATTGTTGTTATCAAAAGTTTTCTAAATTTTCACTTTCAACTTGGTCTTTAATTTCTTACGTTTTGGGTGTCTCAGGCTAGGCTGCATATAGGCCATGTAGTTGTTAATTTTGGTATTTGTAGCGTTAAGTGTTTTTGTAGCTTTTGTCATTATCTTGTTAATTTTAGTGTTTCTTGTTATTTATTTAAGTGCGAATTGATATTGTGGCCTTCTGCCTATTTATATTGTGGCCTTCTGCCAGCCAGTTTTGCAGTTTTAACTTGAAATAAAATTAGTTGTACTCAGCTGCCGAGTTTTATTATGACCCTCCAACTGCCACCCGTGATCCCATCGCTTGACTTGTTTTGAGCCATCCCCCAGTTGGCACGCTTTCCAGTTTTGGTGGGGGGGATGGGTCTCAGTAATAAGCATAAAAATTAATTATCAACATTATTAAAATTAAACTGCAGTACAGAGTAACATATTAAAGCCTAGGAGGAACATATTAATTCCCACGGATTGTATTTTCGCAAGACAGGATCGTTCCAACAGCTCGTGACCTGTGTAGGCATCGCAGCTTAAAACTTCATCTTTAGCAACATGCCTTTGTAGTGCCACCTCTTTCCCTATGTTGTACGAGGCCTGATCAGGCAGCCTGTGAGGCGTACACAGGTAAGCTGTTTCAACGACCTGTTATCTGGTAGATGGCAGATGAGGCCTTAGACGGCAGGCCGTTGGAACTAGGCTTATGTGGGCTAAGATGGCTGGAGGGGGAATTGTCGTCTTCTAGACAGTTGAGTCATACGACAACTGACATATCGTGGTGCGATGAACCCAGACACTGACGGATAACAGAATCTGGCGGAAAATAGGGTGACGGACAATAGGGTTTTCACTGTAGCTTGAAAGACTAATGACTGGCGTGAGAATATGTCACTAGTCTGTACAGTAAATTGAAATCATTTCAATTGTTGAACATCATCATGTTTAACACTTTCAAAATTCATAAAATGTGTGTAATTTTATAATGTGTTTATAATGACTGGCTTGTAAACTACAGTACATTGAATTCTGATAAACTATTAGATTGACTTAAAAAAAAAACATTGAAACAGTGTTTTTTTATAATTTAAAATAATTACGTAAAACAAACTACTTAGGGATACAACCACATTCGTGTTCTCAATTTTGTTTGCTAAAACTTTGAAACGCAACAACCACGCATACATTTAACCCTGTAATGCTAAGACTAATATTTATTATTTTACACGTATGGGAAAACACGCTGATTTCTAAAATGTACAAGAATGCAGAAAAAGAACAACGTATAGCTGTAGAAAAAGGGCATGTGTTTAACAGTGTTCCTTTTATAACTGTCATTGATGATGGTGGATGGGCGAAGAGATTGTATGGTCACAGGATGAATTTTGCTTCCGGCAAAACTCATTTACTAGCATTTACTCATAAACTAACATATTTTGCTTGTACCTAGTTAAACAAAAATATTGTCATTTATGGCGTATTACCAACTAGGAGGCTGGAGGCTGGTGGGTTGCAGTTGCCTAAAAGAGTAAGTCTTAGGTTACCTAGATACTTAATTGAAAATGATCTAATTATTTGTAATTTGTTTTTAGGAAGTCATCATTGGTGCAGAAACAAAACGGATTCTCTTCCTGGGAGTATAAAATAAATGTTGCTATATTTATTCAAAATTTAAAATGAAAGGAGCAGATCCACCAAACAAAACATGAATGTAAAATTACAATGGCCAGTCAACAGGAATGGAGAGCAAGATTTTTGTTGAAGACTTTAAAAGTAGTGAAGAAGAATATGGACTGATTTAACGATACTATATTAGTGATGGGGACTCTTCCGTCTTTCAGAGAATCCAAGAAGGCTGCAAGTATGGAAGACTTGTGAAGAAAGTTGAATGTGCCAACCACATGACTAGAGCTCTCAGTGACAGATTCCACAAGCTCTCAACCAACACTAAGCATACAACTGAATCTAGGTAACTTCTAATTGAAGTCCCACAAGGGAAAACCATCACTCATTTAGAACGTATTGTGAAGGGAGTTCGAACAGCCATTAAAGAAGTTAGTGTGACTTAAAACCCCAAGATATTGCAACTTTAATACGCTTATTGCAAATAAAAGGGAAGTAGCAGTGAAAATCACATTTTGCGTCTTGATCAAAAATTTTTTTTAGAAATCACTAAACTCTTAGAAAGAGTTGAGAGAAAGGCTGTTTTTTTTTTTTTTTTTTAATAAAGGAGAGGCCGACCTCCTTCTTAACCTTACCCTGCCCATTCCTCATAGACTACTGATCTGCTTTTGTATTGAATGCTACGACAAACTGTGCTGAAAGGTACATGGCCCTTGTTTCCAAACTTATTGGCAGTAAACGAGTGAACTACTGTTCAAGTGGCTCCTACAAAAGGAGATGTTATGTCGCTGGGATAAGCCATGATGCAGGGCCCAAGTTGGCACATCAGTTCATGGAAAAAATACCACAGTAGGAGTCCAGGAATAATCTTTAAAAGACAACTACAAAAGCGAAAATGGGCTCGAGCAAAAGGTCAATAAGGTTCTCAGCTCAAAAACCTAAAAATAGAAGGAAATCCCAAGCAACCTACAACAGCGAATATGGCCCACTTGCTACAGAACCTGACATGGAAGAGAATGAAATGACAAGTATAATGCAAGACCTTTTGTGTGAAATGGATGAGGATGCTAAAATTGCTAGTGAAATTGAATGTGAAACGAGAGGGCAACATAACAACCTGTTTTGGGAGGAAAAACGCCATAACAGACTCACTGCATCCAAGTTTGTATGTGTAGTAAAACGATTAGCCCAAACACCCTGCCACGATTTGGTTAAAAACATTTTGTATCAAAAAGAGCTTAATACTGAGAGCATTGTTTTTGAAAGAATTCATGAACAGGATGAAATTAATATGTATGAGGTGAAAAATGATGTTAAAGTAATCAAGTGTGGACTTTTTATTGACCAAGAACATTCATTTTTAGGGACCAGGCCAGACGGGTTGGTGGGCCACGACAGGCTAGTGGAAGTGAAGTGTTTACCCTCCGTGATTTGTGATCTGGAAAAAACAATATTGGAGAAAAGCAAAACCACTGTTTAGAAACCAATAACAAGGGTCACATCCAACTAAAAAGGAATCATAACTATTATTACCAAGTTCAAGGTCAACTGAACATAGTGAAAAAGGAATGGCATGACTTTATTGTGTACACTAGGGGAATGATATAACAAAACTTGTTTCATTTTACAAGAACTGCATGTTACCTGAAATTATAGATAGCAGAATTACCAGGAAACTTCGTGTAAGGGATCCCCCATACATAATTGAAGCCCAGGAAAAGGCTAAAATTAAAAAAATTTTAAAAATGTTGAACTTAAATGTAAAAGTTGTATTCCAGTTTGATGCCCTTGTAATTTATGTATGTTTTTTGTCTTGATATATAACTCTTATAAGTACTTAATTAGTTATGCAGCTAAAATTATTATTTACATAGTATATTATTACTGTCATTAACTTATAGAGATCATATCTGCATATTTTATTTAATTATATATAGATGTTTCATATAGCATAAAAAAGTATTCACTACTTTTTGAAATATAATATAATAAGTCAGGAAATCCTATATATTAAAACAATCGGGTCATTTAGTTCACTCACTTTCTGAACTTCTTACTTGACCTATTTTTTTATTCAAAAGATAATTTTGAATTCTAAGTCGTAACGGAGCTAGAATTTTTAAATTCCCATAGGTTTTTGCCCTACACGGAGTCAAAGTTGCAATGTTATTCTTATGGTGATTAATTTTAATTGACCAGCTGGCGGCATAAAAAAATAATGTATGTGGTAAAAATAATTTGTTAGGTTAATCACTGAGAGCAGCACAGTGTTGCACGGCTAAAATATCCAGTTATCTGCGGAACATCTTAAAATAATAGGGTTATTTCGTTCTCGCAGAGTGTGAGATAACCACAAAAATTACATATTTCTATGATTCTTTACTTTTATACGAAGGTATTTTAATATAATTAATATGTAGTATTTGTTTTACAAATTTTATTTAAATTTTGAAACCTAGACAGTTGACACGAGTAATAAGCTAATGTTTGAAATTAGACATCTGTTAAAAGACAGCTGTTATAGTATAGGTAATTTGAACATGTTTACATATAACACATTTGGTTAGGTGAATGACAAGTATATACTGTAATATCTTTTGTCTTTATAAAAAACTATTGAAAGTGGATGGCAATAGCAACCATGACAAAAAAGTGAATTGTTAAGGGTGTTCGGGATTTTTTTTAATAATGTCCGTATATGTCCTTAGGATAGACACAGACAGTAATTGTTTGTTTAAAGCGTGTTTATAACAGGCAAAGCAAACATCTTGGACTAAGACAAAGAGTAGTAAATAGTGTTTCTCAAAAATGGGAATTTCACAAAAACTTCATTATTGGTGATACTAGCTACTGACTTCCAATAAAATCAAAACAAGATTATATTGATTTAATTTCACATGAATATGAATATGCTGAACACGACGAACTGTTTTGTTTAAGTAATTTTTTTTATGAATTTAAGTTTATAATTCATGTTGTACACACTAACAATTTTGTAACATTTGGTCAAGGTCCTTAATTCGTAACCTTAGGTTCACGGGAAACTTAGATGGAGGACACTATAACGTCCTTAATGAAGATCTCTCACATGCTCATTAGGATATTAACAGTCCTATTGGTCCATAGAGAAAGAAGAGGTACACAGCAACAAAAAAACAAAAAGAAGTTAGACAAAGACAGATACATAAAATCATAAGATAATAACTTTCGGATCGGTTACCGCTGTGCAGTCTCCAATGTTTACTCAGTGTAACATTTCATAATCTTATCGAAATGCAAAACAAATGCTCACACTGTTCCGCCCTGTATTTTGGTTCTAAAAATAGAAAAGAAAAAAATATTACTGGAGTTCTTAGTTTGTGTTATGGAAATGGGAAAATTAAGCTTTCAGAATCGCATATGGCTCAAGAGCTACAGAAATTGTTTGTTGGTACAGATGTATTATCAAAAACTTTATATAAATATTCGTCAATACAACAATGATGTGTGTTTTGTATCATTTGGGGCCAATGTTTCGTTACCTCCTAGTAGAGGATCATAATTTTTTTAATTCTTTGAACTTTCCACTATTTGATTTCACCTCTTTATGGAAACCACAAAAATGAAAGTTCATATGTGCAATTATATATTTTAGACTTTAATGAAGCTAATAAAATTAGGTTAAACCATCAATCTATGCTCAATGAATCAATTTGCTCAAGGGCAAACTTTAGACAGGGTTGGGCTTTACCTACTACAGCCAGTATTTAGCCCTGCCTGAGCTAAAAATTTCAGAGGCATTAAGGTGAAAATCTTTCATAAAATAAATAGAACGGTAAATATATATACAGTACAAATAAAACGTCACACAACACAACCTTTATTACAATATAAGAACAAATATGTTACAATACAAGTACAAAATGCACAAATATTATGGTGATCGATTTCGGTGAACCACGCTCAGACCAGAGGTATTCACAAAAGAATCTCAAAACGTCAACAATGATATTTGTATAGATGAAGATTGAGTGATTTTCATCAATTGTATATATATAAGTAAACTTTGTGAGATATTCATCAACAATAATATTTGTAAAGAGGGCTAATGAGTGATTTTTCATCAACCGTATATATAAGTAAACTAGATGAGATAATCGTCAACAATGATACTTGTACAGAGGGCGAGAGAGTGATTTTTCATCAACCATATATATAAATAAACTAAATGAGATATTCATCAACAATGATAATTATATTGAGGATGAGCGAGTGATTTTTCATCAACTGTATATATAATAAATCTAGGTGAGATAATCGTCAAAAATCACATTTGTATGGAGGGTGAATGAGTTATTTTTCCTCAACCATATATAAGTAAACTAAGTGTGATATTCGTCAACAATGACACTTGTATGGAGGGCGAGTGAGTGATTCTTTTGTGAATCCCTCTGGTCTGAGGAAGGTGAGCGTGGTTCACCGAAATCGATCACCATAATATTTGTGCATTTTGTACTTGTATTGTAATATATTTGTGCATTTTATGCTTATATTGTAATAAATTTTGTGTTGTGTGACGTTTTATTTGTACTGTATATGTATCAACACATATTATGCTAATTAAAAAACTATTTTTAAGTATATATATATATAAAGAGATTTTACAACTTTAAATATGTTAATTTTCAAGCTTTTAATAATAAATACATTTGTATTGTTGTCCATTTTAATACTCATTTTATTTATTATGTGTTTTAACCACAACATTTTGCGGGGGAGCAGCTAGTTAGACTAAATTAATGCTATAAAAAATAGTAAATTAGGGTGTAATTATCTAATAATATAAATAACTACCAAATTAATAATTAATTTACTATATATTTAATTGTATTAGGACTTTAGGTCTAGGTGCAAAATGTGTTGTCATATTATACTGTAAAATGTCCACCTAATGTTAAATTTCAATTGACCTAGTTATTTTTCTATTGGCCTACGCATCTCTTGGAATTAATGTATGTTTGTACTTCTCTGTATATAAAACCTAAATGTACTTATATTTTATTATTTTTGTGGCTAAAACTGTTCATATTATAAATGACCTTCCACATTCATTATTCTTTTTTAGTATATTTTATGTGTTTTGAGCCTTTACTTAGGTACAGGTGAAAAATCTGTAAAACATATAACAAAGATTCTTATTTATAACAAAAACAGAATTCACCTATATTCACGCCAGAGTGAATATCGACAGGCCATCAGGGAGCCCAAACACTAGAATTTAACGCAAATTATAAATTTCTGTTGAGTAAATAGACAACTAGGATAAATTAGATCATGTTTCATTTGGGCAGTAAAAATGAATTTTTCAGGCTGAAAAAATAATGTTACTGCAAAACCAATTATATAATTGTGTCCAGCATAAATTATCTGAACACATGAAATGAAAAAAAATGTGTTGAAAAATAAGGATTTTTAAAATGTTTTTTATTTTTCAACAGAGTAAAGTGCTGCTAACCCAAACTTCGGTAATCCGAAAGTCTGCTTAATCAGAAACAAAAATTGGCAACAGAAAAATAAAAATGCAGTTACTGTAAGAACCACTACTTTATAAATCTTAAAATGGCAAGATGATATTATTTTATGTACTTAACTGTTAATAAACTTTTCAAATGTTACTTTGGTTTGAAAGAATTCCTCTCCATTGAAACTATAAACTACGCCAGCGACTCAAAAACGTGGTATTTACTAGGGTCGCGTCGGGGTGTTGCTCTACATATCTTATTGTAAGATCAAGGCAGCCACATCGTCTGTGTCTGTTATAGCAAAACTGAGATATGTAAACAAGAGTTCGAACTTTTGATAAGAGACTGACAGTGGCAATTGGGTAAAGTGCTCTCTGAGATAGCGTAAGAAATATGCACACGACTTTCGTCAGCTTATGATGTGGACTAGTGGCAAATGCAATGGCGTTAAGTAACGCTGGGCCCAGGGTCAATTTCCGCTAGTGACTAACTTTTTGTCTTGAAAAACAGAGTTTTATCGTATGTCTCAGATTAATGTAGTCTTCAATTAAAGGGTTCATTATTCTCTTATGATTTTTTTTTTTATGAATTTTTATGAAATTTTTTTATCAAAAGAGTGTTTTAGGAAAAACTGTTTAATCTGAAACATTCAGTAATCCGAAATGGATTCAGTCCCAATTATTTCGGATTACTGGGAATCTACTGTATCAGATCAAAAACTAAGGTACTTTTTCAATTTTTTGGTAAAGAACGAGTTTTCCGCGGATGTAATCAACCTCTTCAAGAGATATACACTCATAATTCACCACTTTTGCAACAAGAAATCGTATTTTCAGAGGTGGCAAGGAAGTGCCTAATTGCCAGAGAAATTATAGGCCTGGGCCTATATATGTGTTCAGTATAAAAAACTATGTGAAATAAACAAAACTTTTGAAAAATAACAATTTTTAAAAAAGTTGGAGTTTTCACTATGATATAAAAAACAAGTTTTATTTCAATAAAAAAGAATTTTCCACAGTTTATATTGACCTCTTCAAGAGATATACATATAAACTCATATTTCATCACTTTTTCAATGAGAATTCATTTTTTCAAGAACGTCTAGAAAGTGCAGAATTACTAAATTGGGTGTCTGAGCTCCCTGCCGTTCGTCCTTCTTATGATATTATAAGCACTTCTTTTTGTGGCTAGTCATTGCTCCTATTATCATTATGCAGATAGCTACTAAAGGTAATTTACCGCAAGAACAGTTTTTCTATAATATCCCATTCACGACCAGTAGTATTGACCCACCCATCCACGACCAGTAGTATTGACCCACCTGCCCACCCATTCACAACCAGTAGTATTGACCCACCCATACACGGCCAGTATTATTGACCCACCCGCCCACCCATTCACAACCAGTAATACTGACCAGTACCACTGAGCCTGTATGGGTGGGCGGGTAGTTCAGTAACACCGTGCATGAATGTTTGACATATTATCATCATGTATTTCTGTAAAGGGAACTATCCCCTTTGACGAAATGTAATACACCTGATGTGTTTCCACAATAAAAATGTGTTTATTCATTTAGTTTTTGGGAGATTGTAGGCGATAGGTTCCATGCTCAGTCCTCTTAATACCGACACAACGTCCACTTAATGTGAAAATTACTAGAAAAGTCTGGGGTGTCCATGTTGAATAGTAGTTACGGTTCAGATGTTGTATAGGCCTAGGGGAGATAATCGAGAGCCAGGCTTGTCAGTTAGCTGAAAATCAGACCAACATACTTGGTTAGGATTCCACGTAAAACTGTAGATCCCATAGTTGCCCTGACTATAGGGCTATTAATACATAGTTCTTTCTGAGCTAAGTCGAACTCAGACAGTACCAATGACTACACTTGTTCATCTTCACTCATCAAGCTCATATCTCTATGATCAGCATCTTAGAAATGAATATGCTAACCTAGGGTACTTACATTTATATGTTGGAAGTTAATTGAATCACTTAGTCTGTCCTCTAACCCGAAAAGAGTAATGATCTTATGCCTTTCATTTGAGTTCAGAGATGTTTTTACAGTATTTTTAGTTTTGCTGGGCTTTCCTCCCATTACTTAGGTTAAGTCATTACGATAATAAAAAATTATAATGTTTATAAGTCAATGATTAGGTCAATTAATAACTAATTGAACTAATGTAATTCTTATTAATAAAAATATTTATGTATACCTAAGCTAGGAATATAAAGTGATTTGCACCAACAAAATAAAAAAGAAACACCTTTACACTCAATGTAGATATAATTAAAGCCCCCTCATGCAAATATTAATTACGACAGAAATTTACAACCGAAGTTTTAGGTGTAGGCACTCGCATGATTTTCAAAACAAAACGACTAATAACAAATGTAGGTTGTTTGATAATAAAAGAACAGCCAAGGAAAGATAGACAATACAGAATTTATCAGCCTAATACTGTACTCAGTACTGATTATTTCTGTCAGCTGACAGGTTGAGGTAGGCCAAAGAAAACATACATTCGTAATCGTGGTATCCAAACTGAACCTTCAACTGACCCATGTCCCATATAAACCATTTCTGAGCAATAAGGTAGTATTAGCATAGACCTTCTATTACACCTATGCTAATAGAAGATATTAGTTGGTAGTTGCTGAAGTCAGCTGATTCAAAATAGTCTGCACTGTGCAGTAAAACAAAAACATCTCGGGGATCAGCTGATACATTTTAAGTGCAATAGTTATTTATTTTTCACGCTCGGTTTTTAAAAGTTTTAATTGCGTTAAAAGTTTATTTTTGAAGTTATACTTCTTTGCGCCCGTTAGACACTTTGGGATGGGATGTTGGTCGAGAAACCGCGTCACGCTGAAAAGTAAAAACAAATTTTTAAGAACTATCGATTAATCGATTGTTAATCGAAGAAATTTAATCGAAGAAATTACTGATAATGATAATATAGGTGTATAATATAATAATGAAGTCACGTATAATATATTGAAGATAAATATATTGAATAATATTGAAAAATGTCTTATATTTCATTTATATATCCTGTCTGTTTGTGTGCGTGAGTGGGTGTATGAGAATGGCCAAAAAAGTATAACTTCCACCGTGTGGTCCGACGCACACCCAATTTTTGAAGTTATACTTCTTTGCGCCCGTTAGACACTTTGGGATGGGATGTTGGTCGAGAAACCGCGTCACGCTGAAAAGTAAGAACAAATTTTTTGTTATTAATTGCAATATTAGTGAAATTGAATAGCTATTTTGTGTTGATTTCATCCAGTTATTGTTAAAATAACGAAGGGGTCTTTGTTTAAACAGCTTACCTACATAACCAAAAAACAATAATGTCTAAGCCAGTGTTTATTTTCCCTTCCCAATCCTTTGTCAACAAGCCTATAGTCCGAATAAAATAACTTTGGTATATACTGGCGGAACGGCCACGCACCACTGGTCTGAAATGACAAAACTCTTAAGCTTTAATTTGCTGTCAAACTTAAAATAAGTAAGCAATAATTTTCAAACTACTTGTATAGTGTCCACCATATTATATTCTTTAATAAAAAATTATGCTGGATATTTTGCTTAAACTAATTTGCTTTTTTATTGTGATATTTGTGTTTAAGAACACGGTTTTATGAGTGAAATTGCGCGTGAGTCGTCTTTAACCTGTTACTGTAGCGAGAGTAAAAATAACAAAATAATTTCTTATGGATGGATAACAGTTTGATTCATTGTGATTAGTTTGGTATAAGTCTCATTTAATAATTCAAACAGGTTAACGAGAAATTAATTTTTTTGTAAACCTTTGTAAATTCGATAATGACAAACGCTAGATAAAATTTCTTTAAACCCAAATTAATTGTGTTATTTAAGTGACACTAAAATCGTACTCTGGTATTAAATAGAATTTTCTTGAATTAGGAAGAAAGATTCAGAAGTTTTCAAAACTCGATTGTCAACAAGGCGGCAGTGATACCACACGCACAATGTACAGTCACTGGCTCAGCTCTTGCCTCTTCCATTGCAAACATTTCTTGTCAACTACTAATAGAACACTTCCTAAAATTTGAAAGAGCCTAAATATTATAATTGCAATAAACACTGATAATTATATACACACTGAATCCTATAGCATTATTGTCACATCTAAATAAATAAAAACGTGTTATATCACTAAAACTAAATAACTGTAATAAAAACAAACTAGTGATTAAACTATACTAAGCACTGTCAAATCGATAAAGAACTGAACACGAACACACCTCAAAGTCAAAAGTCAACTAACTTACCTTATTTCTTACTGGAGAAACATTTCTTATCTGGAAATATCGTCGATCGGAATTCGTTTTACGCTTGGACTGAATATTCAGTCTACACTTTCCCTTGAGCAGAGTATACCTTACGCGTCCGACACAGCCTCGACATAAACGAACTATGAGTTTACTTCATCAACTCTTCATTATTTATCCGCATGTTTTATTAGTACCACAGTATTATTTTAACTATACATAAATAATACAGTTAATGTTTGCTCAAATAAATTTTTGTCTAGCGTTTTTCGTTTCCGAGTTTGCAAGGTTTTACAAAAAAAAATTCTCATTAACCTGTTTGAATTATTAAATGAGACTTTTACCAAACTAATCGCAATGAATCAAACTGTTATCCATCCACAAGAAATTATTTTATTATTATTATTATTTTTGCTACAGTGACAGGTTGAAGACGACTCACGCCCAATTTCACTCATAAAACCTTGTTTTAAATACAAATATGGCTATAAAAAGCAATTTTGCTCCTCCGGCATAATTTTTTCTTAAAGAATATAAACTGGTGGACACTATACAATTAGTTTGAAAATTATTGCTTACTTTTTTTAAGTTTGACAGCAAATTAAAGCTCAGAGTTTTGTCATCTCAGACCAGTGGAGCGAGGGCGTTCCGCCAGTACCAAAGTTATTTTATTCGAACTATAAATCATGTGATTAAACGTCCAACACTACAGACTACAGAATCAAATGAAAACATTGATCAAGATTTCTTAAGACCACCAAAAAGAAAAACGGTCAACAATTGTATCTACAGCCTAAAAGGTATGTCTTAGATAATAATCAGCTGTGTGATCAAAACAAATTTAATCCACTATCAGACCACAACTACTCTATTGCTAATAATGATGAAAATGAGATGGCTGATGGAACTGCTACAAGTGAATCGCATAAAATTGTTAAACCTCCGCCTATTTTTGTCCACGATGTTAACAATCACCAGGAAAATGTCAAAGATATTAAAAATGTAATTACTTGTGAGTTTACCACTCATCTTATGCTCATCTTTGAAAGTTAATCTTCAGACCATAGATGATTTTAGAAAACTGACGCAATTTTACAACGAATCAAATTTGAAATACCATACGTTTCAGACAAAAATAGCCCAAAAAAAAGAAGTCGTAATTAAAAACGTTCCCTGCTCTCTCTCTCCAGAGGAAATTAAGGATGAGTTAATCCCTCACAATTATCCGGTTCTCACTGTAAATAGAATATTTAACAAGGAAAAAATTCCATTCCCTATTTGTGCAGTCTCGTTAGAAAACAATGAATCTGGAAAAGCTATATTTGAATTATATAGACTGTGCTACTCTGTTGTTCACGTTGCCTAAAAGGAAGCTTACAAAATGTGCCACAGTGTACTCGATGTCAACGTTATGGTCACACGAAAACTTTTTGCAAACTCGATTCCAGAGATGTGTGAAGTGTACTGGCCAACATCTCTACTCTGCTTGTCCGAAGAAGAAGACCGACCCCCCTGTATGTGTAAACTGCGGGGAGAATCATTCGGCCAATTTCAAAGGCTGCAAATACTATAAAGATACACAGCAAAAGACTAAAAGCAATGTTACTGGACTCACCCATCACTCATCTACTAAGAGCACCGATGAAAAGTGCAGTACCGAAAACACTGGAATTGGAATAAATGTACCTTCACAAGCCCACCCTCCTTTTTCCAAGTCATACGCTCAAGCAGCTAAGAAGACGTCAACAAATTTGCATTCCCAGACTTATTTCAGTGTTTTTAATAACGACACTACTGCAACTGCAGCTAACGAGGTACTTTAGAGTGGCTCTAATATAGAACAATTAATATTAGATTTAGTTAAGTCAGCCATGCCTATCATTAAAAAGGTTATATCTAATGTTATTACTTCACTGTTCCAAAATGCACCCTAGAACATGCATCATACAAAACTTAACAATCCTAAACTGGAATGCTGATGACATAAAGAGAAAGAAGAATATATTTTCAGAGTTCATGGTTCGGCATAACATCGATGTCGCCTGCATCACTGAGACGCACTTTGTCATAAATGAGCCTTTTAAAATCCCTGGATACTTTATCTATAGAGAAGACAGGAATGCACCCAATGCTTCTGGAGGAGTGGTCATTTTTATATAAAAAACCTCAATCATCACAATATACTGTTGCCAAATATTATTTCAGCTGAAGCTGTTGGTATCAAAATTAGTTTGCAAAATGAACAGTCTTGTAATGTTATTTCTGTGTACAAATCACCCAATTGACGTTTTCACCAACAATATCTTTTAAATCTAAGTCATGGTGACACCCCAACTCTTATCTTAGGAGATTTAAATTGTAAACATCAATTTTGGGGTTGTAGAGTAACTAACCCCGAATTCATAGGGTTACGTGCTATGAATGAAACCAGTATAAATATTTCAGCTCCGTCTGAACCCACCCATTACCCTTGGCAAAACAATTTCCATCCCGATATATTGGACATTACTCTTCATAAAAACTTTGGAGCTCCTATTCTACAACAAGTAATCAGCGAACTTGATTCTGACCCTCTCCCTATTATTGTATGTTTTTTCATACAACCACTATTTTCCCAAATTGATAAACTGTCCAGTCGATTGGGATACCTTCTGTGCAGAATTCGATAATCGCATGAAAATTCCAACGGACTTATCTTCTATATACATAAAAGAAAGTTGTGTTAGTTACAGCGTTTATAACTAGAAAACTACTGAACCAATTGGCATGAAAATTTACAGGGATATTCCTTAGGTACTAGAATAACATAATAGCCTGTTTCCGTTTCAAAAAGCCTTAAGGGAAGCGTCCTATGGCCCTTTGCAGTTTACATGTTAATCTTATTGAAGAATGTTTTATTTTGTTTACCATGTTTGTCATTTCTTGATTAAATTAAATTAAGGAAACAGCTGTTGTAATGATAACCTAATCTTTAAAAACAAATCTATGCATAACAAATGAGAGCTATCAAATAGGTTTCTATTCCATTTGTTTTTTACGAATATTTGTTGTCAAATGTAATTGTTAAATGTTTTTAGTTAAATGTTTATTTATACTTTTTATTACGGGGTGATACTCTTATAACAATGCCCCGACCCAGAGTATCTGACCTTTCCCAACGTAGCCATAATTCAGTTAGGCAACAGATCACTGAAAATCAATTGAATGAAGAGGATCGTGTAATCGCACGAGAAGAACGCCGAGTTAATATGGCGCAACGTCGTGCCACGCTAACTCCAGAAGAAAGAGATGCAGCCCGAGAAACCGCTCGATTAGCAATGAGGAATCGTCAGGCTTTTTTAAGAGATCAACAACGATTTGCAAGAAGAAATATTCCACGCGTTGATTTGAAACTAGCTGCATTTCAATACGATTCCCCAATGAATTACAGCTCACACCCTTCGGTTGACATTGGCCCTATGGAGATTGTTTGTGATCACTGCGGAGCATTGAAGTTTGCTGGAGAAACTCCCGGATTGTGCTGCCTTAGTGGCAAAGTAAAACTGCCAATATTGACTCCACCACCTGAGCCATTGAACTCATTGCTTAGTGGTGAAACACCTCAATCACGTCATTTCTTAGCAAATACCCAAAATTACAATGGATGTTTCCAGATGACTTCATTCGGAGCAGACATTATTGGAAAATCTGGATTCAATCCACCATTCAAAATTCAAGGCCAAATCCACCATAGAATTGGATCATTGCTTCCTCCTGAAAGTGGAGATTTTAAATTCTTACAAATATATTTTATGGGCAACGTTGAGGAGCAGCTTGATCGACGACAAGAAATCAACAAATCACTAAGAAGAGAAATCCTTCAAGGTCTTCAGCAGCTTCTTAATGAACACCATGTATTAATTAATCTGTTGAAGACTGCTATGGAGCGCATGTCACATGATGATCACAAAGTGGTGATCAGAGCAGATAAACGTCCAGTAGGAACACACGAACGCAGGTTTAACGCTCCAACAGTAGATGAAGTTGCGATTCTAATAGTTGGGGAACACCTGGAAACTCGCGATATTATACTTACACGTCGCGATACTGGACAACTGCAAAGAATATATGAAACACACCGATCATATGACACGTTTGCAGTATCCACTGATGTTTTGGCAAGGAGAGGATGGATACCACTTCAACATCAAGATGGTAAACCCGTTGAATGGTGAGGAAACTACCAAGAAGCTTAGCTCAATGAATTTTTACGCTTATCGTTTGATGATTCGTCCCAATAGTGACAACTATTTGCTACGATTTCGTAGACTGTTTCAGCAATATTGCGTCGACATGTACGTTAAAATTGAAACGGAGCGTCTAAATGTCATTCGGTTAAACCAAGCCAAACTGCGTTCGGAGCAGTATATACATTTACGTGATGCAATAACAACTGAAGGAGATGCAGCTAATGTTGGTCGACTGACAATTCTACCGGCGACGTACACAGGTAGCCCGCGTCATATGCATGAATATGCCCAAGACGCAATGACATATGTCCGTCATTACGGTCGTCCAGACCTCTTCATTACCTTTATGTGCAATCCAAAATGGATAGAAATTCTTCAATTACTGCTTCCCGGACAAACGTCGAGTGATCGGCATGACATCACCGCACGAGTCTTCAAGCAAAAAATTCGGTCACTGATGAACTACATTGTTAAGCTATGCATCTTCGACGATACGCGATGCTGGATGTACTCTATCGAATGGCAAAAAAGAGGTTTGCCGCATGCACACATTCTTATTTGGTTGGTTGAAAAAATTAGACCAGATCAAATCGATGACATTATATGTGCCGAGATTCCTGATTCTGCAACTGATCCAGAACTACATGATGTTGTGATCAAAAATATGATACATGGACCTTGCAGTGCCATTAATCCCCTATCACCTTGCATGGTCAACGGCAAGTGTTCAAAGCGATATCCACGTAATCTTACAGCAGAGACCATCACTGGTAACGATGGTTATCCACAGTATCGCCGTAGATCACCTGACAATGACGGCCGAACTACCACAACGAAAGTAAAAGGAATTGATTTATTGGTTGACAACAGTTGGATTGTTCCATATTCTCCACTCCTTTCAAAAACATTTAAGACACATTGCAACATTGAGTATTGCAATTCAGTAAAGTCCATTAAATACATATGCAAATATGTCACAAAAGGTAGCGATATGGCAGTTTTTGGAATACAAACTAACAATACTAACGATGAAATTACAAACTATCAAGTTGGTAGATATGTAAACTGTAACGAGGCGATTTGGCGAATATTCTCATTCCCTATTCACGAACGTCATCCAACAGTTTTACATTTGGCAGTTCATCTAGAGAATGGTCAAAGAGTATATTTTAACGCATCAAATGCTGCTCAACGTGCTGAAACACCACCAGCTACAACATTAACCAGTTTCTTTGAGATTTGCGAAAGTGATCCGTTTGCAAAGACATTACACTACTCTGAAATGCCACGTTATTACATCTGGAATGCTTCATTGAAGAAATTTCAACGTCGGAAACAAGGTGATGTAGTTCATGGTCATCGGGGTTTACGTTCAACAGATGCTCTCGGTCGTATTTACACTGTTCATCCGAAGAATGATGAATGCTTTTATTTGCGATTGTTGCTGGTGAACGTTCGTGGGCCAACATCGTTTGAATCACTGCGAACTGTTAACGGTATACTATGCCCAACATTTCGTGCTGCATGCCAAGAGCTCAATCTACTTGAAAACGATACTCATTGGGATACGACACTCGCTGAAGCAATTGTTTCTGCATCTGCAAGCCAGATACGTACATTATTTGCTATTATAATTTCTACATGCTTTCCATCAAATCCTCTTCTCTTATGGAAGGCACAAGGTCAATCTTTGAGTGTTTGTGGATTGAACCTAGAAAATGCGTGTTTTTCACACGGCCAACTATACGTGGCATGTTCACGAGTCGGCAAACCATCCGATTTGTTTGTACTTGCGCCTCAGAAAAAAACTAAAAATGTCGTTTATCACAAAGTGCTTCACAATTAAAAGTTTAACCATGAAGGTCTTAATGTCCATAAAGGCTTCAACATTAAAGAATAATGCTAACACAACTGATAAATAAATTAACTTTATTGACTATATTGAATGATGTATGTTTGTTTATTTTTTTTATATAAATACTATATTTAATAACTGTGAGTTATTTAAATTATATTGTAGCCTATATTAATGTATTATTATTTAATAATGTAAACGTGCTTGAAAATAATTTCATCATAAGCTATTACATCACAAAATGTTAACATAAACACATTATCAGATTCATTGTTAGGTGGTACGAAGTTCGCCGGGTCAGCTAGTATTCAGTAAATGGCATTGACAGAGCTGTTCAAGACTTTACAGAGTGTTTACAAATATCAGTCAAAAATGCAACTATTCGGAATTTCCCCTTACACGAAACACTTTTCTTCATCCTCCTATGAGAATTATGCAATTAATTATATTTAAAAAATAGAGTGAGACGGCAGAGGTACAGGTACCCTCACCTAAATATGCAGCTAAATGAACTAATTCGTAAAGTACGTAGCGAACTTGATGAATATAGGATTAATTCTTATAAACATTACGTTTCTGATATTGATCCTGGTGATTCTAATATGTGGAAAGCAACAAAAAGGCTTTTACAATCACCGACAATTGTGCCTCCACTAAAACAAAATAATTAAATTTTTGAAAGTGATTCCGAAAAAAATAATGTGTTTGCTGATTTTTTTTTTTTTTTTTTTTTTGAGAATGCATTCATTCCTAATTTGTTCGTGATTTTGAAACTAACAGAAATGTTGAGGATTTTTTGTCCACAACTAGTGATGGGATTACCTGCTCTTTTAGCTGAGCAGTGATAACTGCTCCCGCTCACTTGCCAGACCTGTGATTTTAACCTGTGATTAAGAGTGATTTCGCTCTTTCAGCTCTAACTGTGATTTCGGCGATTCCGCTCTTTCAATTCTAACCGTGATTCCATGTCCCTGAATAGAACAACAAATTACGGATTGGGCTTATGCATGGTGGTTTGCAGTTATTGTTAGTTATTACAAGTGATTGATGAACCGAGTAGAATAAAACATAGATGAGCTGAATAGTTAAGATGTTATTGTAATTTTAAGTCTTTTTGTTTCTTTGTAAAACTATATATATACTATACCTTAATGTTAACTTGCACTGTTCTTAGTTTTTTATATTTATTTCTTAGTATTAAGGCCATTGACTTGAGTTGTTCTGTAAAATAGTTATGTACTGAGAAACGCTTGTAAATAAAGACATTTTTATTTATTTATTTGGCATGAAATATTGAACATGTAACTAAACTACTGTACAGATAATTTAAATCTATGCAGAGTATACAAAAAACAAATATATTTTTTAAGTTGGATAGAATTTACCACACAAACATTGTAGACAAGTACATTTTACAGCATACTAAATTTATTGATTATTATTGGTAATAGGCAATACACAATTATAAACTGAAGAAATATACGTTAGACATATATTTTATCAAATTTATATATTGGTAAATAAATAAAAACAGATAGTTTACTTTTAAATTATAGTTTTTATTGTATACAATAGACTTTTTTATTGCTTATCTATTAAACACATCTGACAGAATATCAGTTTGATAGAACTGTTAATTAATATAACATTAATTATTTATAAGCATTAGTCTCAAAATAAATCAAAAACAAGAAAGACGGCAAGAAAGCAAACTAATTTACAGCTCAGTCGTTCTCGTTCAGTCAGAACAGAACAGTGACATAGGCAGTTCACTTGAGAGGAGCCGGAGCGGGTGAGCTGATGACGTAGAAAATCACTGTACTGAGCGGTTTGGTTTGGACCTGTGATCACAGGTCGCCTTTGATTCTAAAATCACGGTGATCAAATCACAGGTCGTGATTTCTGGCCCATCACTACCTGCAACTATCACCTTAGTTCAGTTAGAGGTCCAAATAACACACAGTAACAATATCAAACAAGATACTGTTAATATATAGAGAGCACGCTGAAGATAATCGATAGTGTTTTACATTACCTTATAAAATTAGTACTACTTTTCGCAAATAGACTAAACACAATTTTTTTTAAGGAAGGCCGATCTTCTTAAGCTTACTCTGTCCATTTCCCATAGGTTATTGATCTGTGCGAAGAACATATTCAGACAGAGTAACGGGGCAAACCAGTTCAGTAGAAGGTGAATATTACTGATAAATCTTCCAGTCTAGGCTGGATTCAAACCAGCGTTATCCCTAACCCAAGCTCAACGTCCTGACACCTTAAACCGCTAGGCCAACGGCTTACACATGGTAATTAATTGATGCATAATTAGAATTAACGCTTAGCATTTATTTAAATACAGTATGTGGTTTCATTCTAGTAATACAAGTTTGTTTTTCATCCATTTGAATAAGCTCAACAAATATTCAACATTACAAGCTAAAAACAATAATGCTTTTATTCGAATAGAAAACATACATCAGATTGTAGCTATCATTTTTACCTCTTTCTTTATTTCTCTGTTTGAATACAGGGCTGCACATGAGATAATTTATTTATTATCAACTAAAAACGTACAACAAATCATTAATAGATAAGTTAAAATAGAAGTCATCTTCAAAAACTTAATTAATTGAGTAATAGAACTTACTTACCAGGTTTTTTTTAAAGAAGTAGCTTGTCAACTGTGTTTACATTTGAAGTATGGCTAATCTACTTCTGTTAAAAATTCTTTTATATTACATTCAATTATTGAATTGTAATGTACTGAATTATTTGTTCATTGAACAGAACACTTTGCACGTTTATAGGATTGCCAATAGTCCATTTAGGACTGATGGTTATTTTTGTCTTTGTTTTGTTATTTTTATTTTTTTAGAATATTTAATACCTTACTTTCCGGTAGAGATTTATGAGACGAATTTCATTTATTCTTCATTTTAAAAACAAATGAATGCTTTTTGAGGTAAAAGGCCTCA
This sequence comes from Stictocephala bisonia, assembly GCA_035578905.1. Lineage (NCBI taxonomy): Eukaryota > Metazoa > Arthropoda > Insecta > Hemiptera > Membracidae > Stictocephala > Stictocephala bisonia. The sequence continues at coordinate 98,537 of JAQJVL010001885.1, forward strand.
GACGTATAAAAAATTACATGTGACATAGTGAGATTGTTTTAATTATTATATTTCAAATATTTGTCCAGTGAAAACTTGAAAATGGAAGGATACATATAATTAGGAGTTTAGTCTGAAGTCTCAATGTTTGGGCTGTGGCTTGAACGAAATCCTTTTAATTAGGCTATATTTTACGAACATTCTTACATTTACAAATATAACCATGCCATAAATACTAACATTGATTTGACATTCACAGAACTGGTTTTAAACGTTGTAACATTTCTATAAAGTTGTCATTGTGGGCATATTCTGATTGTGAACTGGTTTTCCTTTAGTTTATAGATTGTTCAATTTAATATAAGAAGTGGTGATTAATTAGTCTCATTAGTCAGTATTAGTCTTATTTAATTAAGGACATGTAGTTTTATAATAGTCTAGCAGCACAGTGATTTATACAAATTAAAATGTTGTTCTTTATTTATTTGATGAAAATAATCAGCTAAAAGAAAAAATAACTTATAATTGAGAAAAATATATACCTTGTTCAATCACTTTTATTTCATGTACACTACATGTTTCGATCCTTAGATCATCTTCAGGTGTAAAATGTAACAAATCTTGAAGGTAATAATAAAAATTTAAATTAATTAAAACTTAATAAACTGAAAATACATGAAAACTGTTTTGGTTAGTCTAGTTGTTATTATAACAGATGGTGTAATATTAAATGTAAATATTGTAGTTTTTTTGTAATTTAATGGTGTCTAGATATCTTCTTGTTGTATTTATTAGTTATGTATAATTTCTTTGTTTTTGTATATATGTATCAAATATAATATTAGATTGGAAAGAAATTTGGTCATTGAGTAAATTATTTGGATCAGTCTTTTTTGCTTTGTAGATGGCTAATTCTTCCTTGACATCGAGTTTAAGGCTTTTTGGTAAGATTTGAATAATGTCCATATTATTTTCAATAGATGTATAACTATGAGATTCGGATATTAAGTGTTCAGCGTAAGTGGATTGTTGGTGTTGGGAATTTTTTGGTATATGTTCTTTAAATCTTTGTTTGAAAGATCTCCCAGTTTGGCCAATATAAAATTTGGGACATTCATTACATTTGATACTGTAAATACCAGATTTGTCATAATTATTTGAGGTGGTTGGATTGTTATGTAATAATTTTTGGAGAGTATTGTTGACGGTATGTGTAAGAATAGTATTGTTTTTGTTAAATATTCTATTAATGCTATTATTGATTTTCCCATAGTATTGCATTTTTATATATCTTTTTTCAGATTTTTCTCCTTCTTTCTTCTTGTTTTGTTTGTGTTTATTTATTATGGAGTCTATCATTTGAGTTTTGAATCCATTCGCTCTAGCTATATGTTTTATTGTAAAATATTCTTTTTTGTATGCTTCTTGATTTAAAGGATATGTCAGTAATCTATGAACCATGGAATTGTATGCCGCAATCTTATGGGACCATGGATGATTGGATGATTTATGAATTGTGTGATCTGTTGCTGTTGGTTTTCGATATACTTCAAATTCTAAATGGTTGTTTGATTTCTTGATAGTAACATCTAGGAAATTGATGGTTTCATTTTCTTCGGTTTCAAGCGTAAATTTGAGATTTTTATGCAGCTTATTAAGCTGAGTTAATACTAGTTGTGCTTGTTCCTTATTCCCTTCTATAACTGCAAAAATGTCATCTACATATCTATGGTATGTTTTAATTTTTGTAAGTGTTCGGTTGTTTGTATTCAATATATGTTTTTCGATGTGGTTGAGGAAGATGTCAGCGATGAGTCCTGAGAGTGGGTTGCCCATGGCTAATCCATCTTTTTGAGTGTAAAATTTTCCTTCGAATTCAAAGTAGTTTTGTTTCAAGACAAGTTTTAGAAGATCTGTAATTTCATTAATATCTTTGATATCTAATTTCTTTTGATGTTTCAAATTTTCGGTGATTATGGTGATTGTCTCTTCAATAGGTATGTTCGTATATAGATTCTGTATGTCAAATGAGACCATTGTATGTGTGTTGTGGATATTCATATCTTTAATTTTATTCAGAAGGTCTGTTGTATTCTTTAAACTTTTGTTGTTTTCTAATATAATTTCATTAGAAAGGATAGTGTGTAGTACTTTGGATAAATTGTAAGATGGTGCGTTGATAAAGTTTACGAGGAGCCTGATTGGTTCAGTTTCTTTGTGGAGTTTTGGGAGTCCTCTTAGTTTTGGGGCTATAGGTTTTATTGTGTTGGTTAGCATTTTTTGTTCTTTACTTAAAAGAACTGATTTGTTGATGGCTTTTCTAATTGCTTTGTTATTTTTGTCTGTGGGGTCGTTGGGAATCTCTGAAATGTTGTTTTTCTCAAAAAAGTCTAGGATTTTGTTATTGTATATTTCTTTGTCCATAATAATTGTGGTGTTGCCCTTGTCAGCTTTTAAAAGTATTTTAAAAAAATACTTTTAAGCAATCAGTTATTTTAAAAAAATAACTGATTGCTTATTTTGCTACTTAGTTATGCTACTAGTAGTCAGCTGATAAAACTACACATTAATCTGAACATTTGTCTACTGCACATTTCAGACCCTGGTCCTAGCTTCTCCTACTGTATTAAAGTTAGGAATAAAAAAATAAAATGTATAACTTCTACCTTTGGGTCCAAATTTTAATTTAAAGCTGTAACAATTTAAAATCTTACACTATACTAAAACGTATTTGTATCATTATTTAGAACGAGAAACACAATTTTAAAGAAGACAAATTGTACTGTGATTGCCAATATAATAAGAAGTTACTCAAATTACCACTTGGCTGCGCGAAGTACAGGGAGCTTACAGTTTTTCCGCCAGATGCCACTGACTCTTTTTATTAACATCAACTAATTTGCATAATTATTTGTATTATTTACTGAAAGTAATCAAAATTATTGATTTATACAATTAATTTTTATTTAATAATACTTTACAAACTAGAATAAATTGTTATAAATTGTAACTTGCTTTAACTGTGGTAAATATAATGATTACAAAAATTGAAAGCCGGCATTAAAAATAACTATGCATTTACATTAATTCTCATTGTAATTATATATTTGCAGGTGTCTCTAGCCACTCATCATGAATCATGGTGATATAATAGTATATATATCACTCAATAATTTCTGCAGACCTCGACCTGTAACTATTACCTTAGTTCAGTTAGAGGACTATAAACATTGTACAACCCCTAGCAGTGCAGAGCAGCCTGTGAAATATACCTCACCCTCGGAAATTAAAAATATTATTAAAAATCTCCCCAACAGAAAATCTCCAGAGCATGACTTGGTATGTACCTAACATAGTTTTGAAGAATTTTTCTACCAAAGCACTTTCAATACTGGCATCTATTTTCGATGCTTGTACCGTATTTCTGTTGGTTACTTTCCCAAAAACTGGAAACTTGCTCAAATAGTTGTTATACACAAGCTCAACAAACCTAAAAATTCTCCTAGCAGTTACCGTCCGATTAGTCTCCTTTCATCAATATCAAAATTATTTTTAAAAAATATACAGAAGAGACTGCTAAAATACTTGGATTCTTCTAATATCATTCCTCCTTATCAGTTTGGATTTCGTACAAGGCATTCTACAACTCATCAACTTCTACGAATCAATCTATATCTATAAAAGCCAAATACCACTCACTGACTTGACTGACTCACTGATCGCTCTACAGCCCAAACGGTAATACCTAGGAAGCTTAAATTTTTACACAATATTCCTTGCATACTGAATGCGTGTAATAAGAAAGGATTTTGGGAAATTCCAACTCTAAGGGGGTTTTTGGGGTGCCAAAAAGCCCCAAAAGCGTAGTGTAGTCGATCCAGTTTTTTGGCTCTACTGTCTTAACCGTTCATCGAATTTAAAATTTGACAGAATATCGTTAGTCTGGAATTAGATTATCTACAACTTTGGTCTCTTGCCTTTTTTTCATATCTCTCACCGTTTGGCTTAAAAAAGCACAAACTTCAAAAATTTCGTAAAAAAGTGGAGAAATCACGCTGTTTTTGACAAATATTTCTCTAATAATTAGTTGGTTTAACTTTTTTAACACATAGTATTATGGTAAAGAATATAGTTTTCAACAACTTTCAACAGCTTTAGCGCCAGAGCAGCCCAAAAACAATATTTAAAAATAAATATGAAAAGCAATATGTCGGCCATAAGTGCTGTATTAATTGTATGACTAACTTAATTAATTTTTATAGCCGGTTTTTTTTCTTATAGTGTTTTAGTTTTAGGAATAAGATAACGTTACCAGGATAAAATAATATATTATTTCTTTACTAATTCTGACCAACTATAATAACTTTATGTCTACAATGATAGGACCTAGGATATTGAACCGTTGCACGTATATCTATCTATATTAAATATTTATATAACGACTTTTGTAGTCACTTGAGTAGCTACTGATATAAATTTAACGAAGGTTGTTTAGTTAGCTGTTTTTTAGTTGTATAAAACTAACAGTTAAAGAGGGTGTGATGCATAAAATTGATGTCAGACTTGGTCATGAATTTCTGGGTTTAGTCTAAAGGTCAATACTGATAACACACCTCCCTCCCTCAGAGAACAGACATTCTTGCACACGGTGTGGTTTGTTCAGTCCAGTCGCTGTTCTGTTACAGACCGCTTCGTGCTTTCCTATACTACTACTACTACTACTCCTGTTGGATTCAGTTTGAAATATTTTTTTTTAATTTCTTATTAATTCTTACCTTTCTTTTATTTAATTGACAAGTTAGACTAATCATTTTCTACAGTAGTTTTCTACTTATCATTAGTTAGGTATTTCCTATTACAGCTGTTGCTCCTAGCCATTTTTATAGAAGATAATTTTTTTTATTTACTTTTCAATTTCTCACTTAGTGTTTAACTCTCTACTTTTAAGTTTTTATACTTTAGTTAGTACTCTTTTTATCAAGTTAGTCATTCTATATTGTTTCTAAAGGTTAATTTAATTATGTTTAGTTTTTTATATACAGTTGTCGCTCTTTCGGTTTTTAAGACGATAGCTACTATATTTTAATTTTTGCTTTCTTAACTACTTTTCTGTTTTTATTAGGTAGGTGTTTCCTACTTTAGCTGTTGCTCCTAGCCTTTTCATAGAAGATAAATATTTTTATTTTTACTTTTCACTTTTTTTACTTAGTGTTTAACTCTCTACTTTAAAGTGGAGTGTGAGGCTCTTGGTGCCAGGAGAAGAGTACTTTTTGAAGGCTCATCTCTGGGACAGTCGGAAATTACCAATCTAGTGAAAAAGCTCCTTGACCTGGTCAAGGATTGCCAGCTTTACGACGATTAGGCACCGGGATTGGCACAAAAAGCCCCAGGCTTCTTTGCAAGGGTTGGCTGGACCAACTGTACATCCCCTTTCAATCTAAATCTAAATCTAAAAATCTAGTTAATACTATTTTGATCAATTTGGCATTCTATAATTTTTTCTAAAGGTTAATTTTAATTTTTAAGTTGTTTATATAAAGCTGTCACTCTTTCAGTTTTCAAGATGATAACTACTATATTTTAATTGGTCCTTTTTTAACTACATTTTTGTTTTTGATTCTCAGTTTCTAAGCTTCTTTTTCAGTAGAGTACGTTCTTTCTTTCAGTAGAGTACGTTTGTAGCAACTGGCATCGGTTTCATGAGCATACATTTATAGAAGTTTAGCTGAATACCGTGCTGACATGTCTCTTTACACCACATATGCAACGCACTGTGAAATTCAAGCCGCTGGCGAAATATACCCTTACCATCTGGGGATCTATCGTGATGGTTTGGTGATTGTATAGCCTGATGAGTATAAATAGGAAAAGCCAATATTGCGATTTAAGTGTTCTAGACCCATGATGAATGCCCACTTTGAACCTCTTTGTCCTCAGTACACACCTGCAGTTACAACAACTGTCGTTGATAAGCCTATTAATTTTACTTTGCGTAGGAGTGAATACGCAGAAAATATTGATGATGAACAAACTGCTCAAGACGGCACAGACGATGATTTGCCACTTAACTATTTGTTAAAATCTGTTAAACATGATATTAAAGTAATGTCCAGTACTGACTTAATTACTTCCTCTTCTTCCGAAATAATCTCAACTGTTGATGTAGGTGTTGGTAAGAAAAGAAGAAAAAATCAACGTTCTAGAGTTACTGATAGAATCAAAAGGCAAAAACATAGAGAGTCTGTAAAAAGACACAACAAAAAATGTCCCGAAATCAACAGAGAAGCAGTGAAAAATACCATAAAAGGAATCCGGAAGTAAATAGAGAGGCTGTGAAAAGTACACTAAAAGTAACCCTGAAGTTCATAGAGAGGCTGTGAAAAAATACAACAAAAATAATCCGGAATTACAAAGAGAGGCTGTAAAAACCTATAATAAAAACAATTCTGATGTTAACAGGTGTTCGGGAGCTAAATACTCAATTAGACATGTGGAAGTTAATCAGGAAGCTGTTCGAAGGTACAATGAAAAGAGGCAGTTGATCCCATGGAAAACAAAATCTTTATATGGATTTAAATATGAACGCCTCACAGATTACAGTAATGACTAGGTTGTCTCTCTTGGTCGCTACATTGAATGTAAGTGGTACCACGCAAAAAAAGTGGAAGGAAGAAAGTCCTGGCCCCCTGGACCCCACTCTGCCTACGTCCCTGGCTCCATCAAAAGTGTAGAAGAAAATGATTAACCGCTTAATGTTATCCAGTTGTTGTATGTTTGTTACGTAAGTATAATTTATTATGTATTGAATAAATTGAAATAATTGAAATAAATAAATAGTTTTAAAATGAAATAAATAAATAAATAATCAATAAATTGAAATAAATGAAATCCTCGACAAATTGTTCTAATACAACTGACTCGACAAAAACTACATGTTCAATTTGTATCGCGGAGGTCCTAGAAGACAGTGAAACCGTCACGTGTGACGGATGTGAAAGCTGGTATCATAAAAATGCGGTAAAATAAGTGAAAAATTATACAAACAAATTCAAACAACCCCTAAAAGTAAACCAGTAGAATTGATATGCCTCTCATGAAAAAACAAACAAGAACTTATAAACCCCCAGGGAATAAACACAATGTAAATACATCAGATACACTAAATATAATTAATCTCAACAAAACATCTGACATAGCTGAAACGGTGGACAACACTGCCGCTGACACTGCTGCACTTATAGATACAACTGCACTACATGACCTCCTGCCAAAAACATTAGTTGAAAATTGAAATTTACAACAAACTATACACTATCTGCATAAAGATTTACAACTATTAAATCACCAACTGATAAATCAAAAAAATAAATATTCAGCTCAAACCAAAAAAGAGCAAATTAGAATAATCAATGAATTTGCCATCAACACTCCTTGTAGAAATATTTACAGAAGAAAACATTCTAACCGTCATCTCAATGTACATCAAGGCACAATATATATCGCTGTTACAAGAAAATAACAAAACAAGATCTGAAAACTCCATAGCCTTAACATAAGAAATAAAAATAATTTGGACATTATCTTATTTAAACATTACAAAAAAACACTAAAACCAACCACCAACCACATAGGTACAACTTTTTTTAATCTCCTTCCAAAACACATAAAAAACACTAAGACTAAACTAAACCAAATTTAATAAACTCTCCTACTGATACTTAACATCAATATCCATGTTACACAATAGAGGATTTCTGTTAATTTTAAACATATAAAATATAAAACCATTCTAAACATTAATTGTCCAAGCTATCCTCACAATAATAGACGTTGGCCAATCCTGGGTGTGAGACCGAAGAGAATCTGACATGGCCCCTGTCTTTGAGGAGAGCGGCGGCGAAGAGGAAGGGTAAAGATGTTATGTTAAGTATAATTTAATACGTATAAAATATTTAATTTTAATAATATTTATTTGTGTTTTGTCTTTAGAATGTTATTGCTGTTATCTTCTGTTTTACAGTATTTTTTTAATTGGGTCTCATTCTTGATCTTGGGAATACCATTATGTCTGACAGCATTGACGCATTTTTAAAACAGCAAATAAAGAGCAGTTAGAATTATGTTGAAATTAAAAACGATGACCAAACAAACTATGAGCGTTTTTAAAAGATTGGGGGATTTTAACGGTCTAGGGACCAGTATATATTTGACACAATTCCTCGTTGCTAAGACAATCAAATTGCTTGAATCAATTCTCCTCCCTCACACCTCATCCTGTACAACACTAGAAACAAAAGACGGATTTTTTTTAATTATATTCTCATCACCAATTTAAAGTTTTTTGAGAAAAAACCAACATATATGGGAGCGTGAAGTTTCTGAAAGAAATACCAACGTTATATTACAAAAAGAAACCAAACTTCAAAAAATTTAAACAAAAACTTAAAAACTTTTATCTTATAAATAAGACTCTATATTCCCTAGAAGAGTACTTTTCCACCCTTTGCAAACATTATGTACATACATAGCAGCTTAATGAAAATTGCATGTTTTGTATTTTTAGAAATTAGAAGTATGGTAAATATTTATATTGATCTGTTTCATTTTGACACTATTCAATTGTTATTAACAATGTATATTCCTTGAATAAAGAGATTTGATTTGGGACAACAAACTTCAAATGGGGGATCCTTGTCATTTTTTTTGAGGCAATTTAAAAATTCAGATTTCAAATTTTTTTAATGGGCTGCTTATTTCCAAATATGGTAGTCAACTTTGATTATTACTTATATAAATCAACTATATTTTTTTTGATTGTTTTAGATAGAAATACTAATCTTAAGACTTTTAAGCTAGGCATTTTTTAATATTTTTGCTTAATAACGTAGATAAGAGAGTTCAAAATGTTCAGATGTCTTATGGAACTTTACTATTGAGATAAACATTTTTTAATATACATTCAAAAAGATTATCCAATCTGCAAAGGTTACAGCAAACATCAATTTATCTGTGACAAAATAGTAACACAAATTTGTTTTAAATTTCTCTGTACCGTATTAATATTTAATACACTATTCTGTCAAATCGTGATCGCACAATAGCTAGGCATACATTTTCCAAATGTTCACTGTAAATCTTTGCAGATTAGATCATATTTTTGAATGTATATTCAACAAAATTTTATCTCAATGGTAAGCTCCATAAGGAATCTGAGCTCTCTTATTAAGCAAAATGTCTAAAAAAAATGCCTAGATAAAAAAAATCTTAAAATTACAATTTCTATCTAAAACTATCGTAAAATATAGCGTGTCCCATAAGAAAAATCAAAGTTGACCGCCATATTGGAAAATGGCAGCCATTTTTCAAAATTTGAAATATGTATCGTTAGTTGTCTCCAAGAAGTTGAGGTTCACCATTGGAAGTTTTTTATCAAACGTATGGTTTCCAATATCATAATGGTGGCCCATTTAAAAAAGACTCCCTGTATATTTCTACTAGTATACATGTTGTTATTTATTTTATAGTTTAATAATTTATTTATCTACTACTTGTTATCATCATATTAAATTATTTTTATTTTAATGCTTGCTAAATGTGTTTTTTATTTTCTTGTTTTGTGCATTAAGACAGTGTATATATGATTAAAGTATGGACTTTCTATTATAGTTACTATTCATAATACCACAATGTAACTGTGCAAAGGTTGAAAATAAATGAATAAAAATTAGGGCTGCTAAAAACCTGTTCGCAAACATTTTAGAGAATTTTAATTTTGTACATAAAACACATGTAAGATATCTGATTAAATTTTATACACTATAAAATTAGTTTAAGGAGCATAGGTAAGGAATGGCATATTCAATAATATACATGGAAAATCAGAACAATTAAACAAAAACAAAAATTATTAAAAGATTACTCAAAAAATGTGTGTTTGTGTGTAATGAATTTTTCTTTCCAAGGTAAGTTTGAGGGTAGCAAAATAACAAAGGGTAATAAAATCCAGAAATTAAGTTTTTACTTTCTTTATTATATAATTCAAAAAATTACATTTTTCGATAAAATAAATTAGCATGAACTAATAAAAAAATTGAAGTAGTTGATAAGAAAATGGTGTAATAGATATGAATGTGAATGAAGTCAATGCCATGGAGATTTTGCCAGTATTTAGTAGAGTTTGTTGATATTGTACTCTGTAACAGAATCATAATTTTAATCACTTAGTTTTTTGGTCTTCAAACTCCATTCGGGGTTCAAGCAACTACCTCAACTTCATAGGTACTAATTTAATGATATGTGAGCAAATAAGTTAGATACGTGTCTACAGGATTATCAGATCAGTTTCCTTGGACATTTTCACCAACAAAGGCCAAAATACCTTTTGGAGAGCCTGGGTCCTACCATGTTCTATTAGATGGGTTCTAATCACTTTAAAAAATAACTGAGCAATTTAGCAATCTCAGTAAGTTTACAATTTGTAACGTATATATATATTTTTAATATATACAATTTTACAGCAAAAAACGAAATTAATTTTTTATTTCAATTTTGTCCACAATTTGGATAACCCAAGTAGCAGTGAAAAAATTTTTGAAGGATATCGAGTAATCAACCAAGTTATTTTTTCTGGAGCTTGCCAAACTGTCCAAGACTCAGTATATTAGATATTTACATGAAAAATGTTATATCTAAACATTGTATAGATTTTAAATGGCGCTTATCCTTGTAATGTTAAACTATTAGTTGCTTCTCCATCTGGGAGTTCTGCGTCCTTAATCACTCTTCTGACATATACCACCGAACGGTTTACTGGAGGGCGAGTGGTTTAATGCCATCGTACGTGTATGGGAGGGCGGGTGGGCCAATACCATCGTACATGTATGGGAGGGCGGGTGAAGATAAGACTGTTTGCTGTTGGTAACCCTGTCGAAGATACTGCCACAAACACACGTTATGTTGGAATAGTACAGGCAGATTTGTTAGTATTTGGGCATTGTTAATAAGTTTGGTTTTATTGATATTAAGTTGGATACCATTCAAATTGGTTGTTGACACTTAATTAACACAATATTAAACAAGTTTCAAAAACTATTTGAAACACATACTTTGATTTTTTACCTATGGGACTTTTAAGTTTCAATGTTGGTATCAATGAGTCATTCTACTTCCTGTATTAAATTTTTAATTAATTTGCTGTAGTACAGTTTTTAAAAACAACAGTATTAGTGATGGTATTGATTTATTTATTTATTGTAGTACTGTACTCACAAATAAAAAATGTCTGTAAGTATGAGAAGAGTGGAAGGGACAATTAATGTACATAATATCATATAAGGGTTGCTTCTGAGTGTTTGTCATCCAAAGTTTTATCATTAACTTTCTGAAGACATTAAGAGACTGAATTAAATTAAAATATTCAAAGCTTGCTTAAAATATTTCCTTGTGTTAAATACTCTTTACTTTGTTGGCAAGTTCACTGAGCAATCAAGAAAACTAAAATGGCAATTTTGTGTTCGATATCAAGATAAATGGGTGTGAGCATGAATCGTTGACAAAAATGTATGTTTGATAAGTGTGTGAATATCAAAATTCAGTATATTGAACATTTTATGAATGCTAAATAGTTTTGTATATTGTCTAATGCAACAATTTTTTTAAAGATACTAGAAGATAAAAAATAACAAAATTAATGCACCCTAAATTTTAAAACGTACTAAAAAGTATAAAATAATACCCAAAACAAATAATAATTCATTGTTGCTTGGTTATAAAATAAATTCATAGACATATTACATTGTTTTTTTTAGTTTTACAAATCTTAATACAGGTAATTTTTATAAAATTTGCAATTGGAATTTTGAACTTTTGCCTTTTAAGTTTTAATGCTTAATTGGCAAACTAAACTAATTAATTACATCATTGCACCATTAATAACATAAATTAATGTTGTGTAGTTTTTGCCTAAATAATATTAACGGTTTTTCATTGTAGAATAATTGCCTTAGTTAGATTGTTATTGCTAATATTATCAATATTACTATTATTATGGTTCAATTTACGAATACTCTGTGTATCCATTTTATAATTGATGAGTCACAGAATTGTAGAATTAAATGCACTTATCAATATTACTTATCAAAACCTTTTTGTCATGAAGAGGATAAAAATATGACAGAATAAATTGCTTTGAACTATATGAGGCAGCTTTGATTTTAACTCTATATATAAAAGGCAAAACCCTTACTCACTCTTCACTAATTCTCCAACTCCCAATGTAGGCAGCTGAAATTTTGTACACTGTTTCTTTAGTCTTAAATAGGACAACTAAAGTATTTTCACCTTAATAAAATGCTCCTAATGGGTAGACATCTCATCTAAAAGATTGTTCTATAAGAATAACATTGGGTTGATTTTAGTAACTTAATAACAGCTGTTTTGTAAATAAATAAACATGTTTATTTTGTATGTTTGACATTTTCTACAGTTGGCCCAACCTAAAAGTGTGTGTGACCTTGAGAAGAGGCTAATAGAAGCAGGACAGGGTGGGGGTACTTTTCTGAAAACTTTATACTGATCAGTTGATTGCAAATGAGAAAATATTAGTTACCAGTGTAAATTGAAATGCACCAGTAAATTATAATTTTGCATTAATTCCATTTGTAACTATAACCTGCCTTTTTAATTCATCGCTAATATATATATAATTTTCATGTTTCTGATAGTTTTAATGAGGCCTAAAGTAATCTTTATTGGACTGTTGACTAATTTATTTATACGTGTATTGACCTAGTCCATAGTTCTAGTGCGTGTGGTTACCCTCTCCAAACATACAGGTTGTACCATTCATTAAAAATAAAGATCTTGGACACTGTTCTCGCGTTGGGTAACCTAGAATTACTTCCAAGTGATAGGTTGATTTAGTTACAGTATTTAATAGAATAATCGCAAGAAAATAGAGCTGATTTCGCCCATGTGACTTCACAGGTCTATTACACAGCCCTCGTCGTGATACTATTAATTACCGTGTTCGTAGGCTAGATACAATATCTGATGTTTTTGTCTTCTTTTAAAAAATATGTTTTCATTACTTAATGGGTATTTACATTTTTTTCATGTCATGTAACAAAATAATTTTTTTAAAATCACATCATTATTGAAAATAGTAATATTTATTTTAAATTATTATCTGTTTTTTACTATCTTCAATTTTATTCCGTTGTTTATCATTTATTTTTTCCATATAACATAAGCACCATCGAACAAACTACACATAAGATTTTGAACGCAGATGTACACATAGGGAAAAACAAAAAGGGGTTTTTTTTTTTTTTTTTTAAGGTAGGAGAAGTATGGTGAGTGATATTAAACTATCTGCATGGCAATAACTCTCCTACATGCCGTAGAACATGGCCCCAGTCTTTAACATTTAAATAGTCGTTAATTTTATTCGTTTCTTATTTTTTTCAATAATATCCAATTAATTAAACATAAATAATAAGGTTTAGACATTTTAAATTTATATGGAAAAATATTATCTTTTTGTAGCGTCTGTGTGATAGATAATGTATAACAAAACGAACCTTATTTGTTTAGGTTACCGTATATGTGAAATAGATTTATTAGTCTTTGTTTGTCAATATTAAATAGTTCTACATCGTTGAAAAAGGATAGTTACAGTTGAGTCTGCGAACAAGGTTTAGGCTGGGCCTTCTGTATTTGATGCATTAAGCAGTTTAATATTCAGTCTGTTTTAAACTAGGATCAAAAGGAAAATGAACAGCTTTGATATAGCGCCTAAGTAATTACCAGGATTTCATGTTATACAGTTAAATCGACTCTATTTGGAGTCTCCAAAATGTGACATGCCGAGGCCAAAGTGTATCGAGCACAGAGTATCAGGGTTGGCACGCAAAGAATGCAGGGATGTCCACCTAGTTTATCTATAAAACAATATCAGTTCCTAGTCTCGCAGAGTTACTTTACCTAAGGATGCCAGCTCACAGCATCGTGGTAATTTGTGCGAAAACCTTTGTGGTTGTAAAGATTACTTTGACAAGGTTATTACTGGAAATGCACTTTTTTTAGTTAATATAAAATCAATATTCTTATCAGTTCACCTACAAAAAATGAAGAGACCACTATTAAAAAATACATGTCAATTAATGTTATCACTTAATCGAAATAGAACAGGATAAATATTTATCAAATCTCATAGTACAGCAGCCAGTTATAATGTACAATAATAAAAAGAAGATTACTTTTTTTGAAGACCTTAAAAACCGTACATTTACAACCATTGTTGCAGTTTTGCTGTTGTATATGTTTTGGCAAGCGTAATAACATTGAGGTAAATAGACAAATTATTGTTTGTACAATTTAAGCGATTATTTTATGACATTTTTCTTTTGAAATAGGGACATTGGTGCAAATAATATACAACTGTAACCTAATAGATGCTTGAAATTTTTACTTGCAACATTAAAAAGTAAAAAAGGAAGCAAATAAAACTGGCTACTATTCAATTACTTATTACTTACTGTGATACATAAATAAAACTGAGTAATGTCAACAACTACAAATAAAAATAAACTACAAAAGATATGCCTTGGCAGGAGGTCTGTGGATGGACAACATCAGGAAACTAAATCAATCTGCTGTTACAAATCAAAGATTATTTAGAACGAGAATGAAAGAAACACCTTTCATCTTCCTGCATTAAACATAATGACAATTTGTCTCAATATTTACATCAGGGTAAGACTTCGGTAACTCAATAACCATTGCCAAATAGGTCAAAAAATCCAGTATAACAACACAAGACAGGCTTCAATGATTTCAGTGATATTACACCAAACTGCCTTATATGAATGGCATAGCCGTCTACATGAGAAAATAAAAACTACACAAATCTCCTGTCCAAATGATCTCAAAGAACTTCACTTAAATGAACTGATAAGCAAAGGCATTAACAGAATGGCTCATCTTTCAACTATTATTTAGCCTCGGGATCAATTTTTAAATTAGAGAACTGGTATTAGAGTGTCGCCTCTTATTGAGTTAGAAATTTTATTAATAGTTCTCAGTCTGACTTTTAAATTAAAGTACTTTTAAAATTACATTAACCTGTTTTGTATAAATATAATGTTTGCAAATATTAATTGATTTGACTTTCATTATCATAACTTTTAATATTTAAATTGACAAACCTACTAGATTAACTCACATTTATTACAAAGAAACATAATAGGTTTGTAATTTAATGAACCTAAATATAAGTTTAACTTAATGATTTTAATTATTACAATGTAAATATGTATGAGCTTTATATTGTTGTTTGAAAGATTATTTTGTAGCATGGCGATTGTTCATGATATGTAGATTATATTTGTTTGAGTGTTTAAAAAACAAACTACTTCTCTCATAAGCATTGGAAAATCTTCAAAATGATTAATCCACATATCAAACTATATTAATTACTAGTATTTGTTGTCGTAATTACTATTCTCAATGAATTTGTAATAAAGAAGTGGTTATTATTGTAGGGTTAATGAAATAAAAGCTTAAAAATTCCATCTTATACCATTTAGGAGTTGTGTAGGATTTTAGAAGTTTGAGGACTATATTTTGATCGTCACGGGTACCACGCCCTACTATACCAGTTGTAGGAGAGTTCTAGGATGAACTTTTGTGGGGTTTTTTAAGTGGTACTGGAAACCTGTTTTGACTGAACGTGGGTGAAGATTGTCATGTTGAATGTGTGCTGCGTTAGACGTTTTTTGGAGTGGTCTTTTAAACCTTGTTAGGATTGTCTCAAGAGAAGCAGCTCTTCTATCTGCAAACTGAGTAGTCGGGCTGAGGGGGATGTGTGGGACACTGTCCGCCCTTGAAGTTACTGCGACGATTGTTGACCTTCATCATTTGAGGCTGATCTCTCAGCTGTTGTATGAGAATGCTTGTCTAACTCTGCTGAGGTTCAGGCGGAACTTTAACCTCTCTACTAAGATATCAGATTAGTTGATTATATTATAAGAGTATAAAACCATGATAATGACTGAATTTAATTTGAGGTGATCAAACTTCTATTTTCTCAAATTATGCTTTTGAATATATATTTCGTAGATATTGGTTCCTACATATCCACTATTTTTTGGAGGCCAATATGACTAATACTGTGGAACACACAGATTTTTTGTGATAGGTAGTGTAACCTGGACTCCTCTATTCTTGGTTCCCATTTCACTGCCAGTAGAAGTTACAAGTAGATACCATTAAGGTTTGTTCAAAGCAGGGAATTTTTTTCATTCTAATGTTGCTACTAGTCATTGTCCAGTAATGATCTCTTTCTAGTAGTACAGTATAAAATCTAAAACCCCAAATCAAGATAAAAGTAGTTTGTTGTACAAAGCTATTTTGTTATGGTTTCCTTCTAAATTTTTGAGAGAAATGGTAGTTGATAATAAAAAAAAAAAAATGAAGGGAAGATTTTGCATGGACCAGGCACAGGTCCAATTTAATTTTTAAAATTTTATGAAAAAAGGAAGCTTAAATAACTATTGTTACATAATTTTTTTTGAAAAATTGGAACACAAATAAAAAAATGGTGAATAAATGTAGTTATATAATAATTTCAATACACAAGAAAAATTCTTAAATAAGAAAGAACTGACCACACTTTGACCTAGGTACTAGTTGTCCGCTACTATTAGTTAAAATAATTATGATACTAAAAGATTTTTTTATTAGAGTTAAAATTAGCCCTGATAACAGAAACAGAATAAGAATTTCGCACTATGGTTCTTACATACACTTTTCAGGACTTTCTTTTGTTTAATTAAATGTTATTACACATATAAAAACTATTTGAGTGTTTATTGTGTTTTTAAAAAACTGTCACATTTAAACACTGGACCAATCCTATTTGTGGATAAATAATCAGCTGTTTTTAATAACAAAAAAATTGCTAATAAATAATTATATCCAATCATATTTTACCCAGCCATTTGGTGAGAGGATTGTTTTGCCAGATGCTGTTGAAGGAGTCTGGAGTCAACTGTCGAAGGCCATTATTTCCAATATTTCTTTTTGTTGTTTAAGGCCGACTGAAGTTGATGTCTTTATATCAAATTTGTATGCATTACTTTTTTTGGCGATTTTATGTCAAGTTTCTTCGCAATCATAAATTCCAAACTCGTCTGTTGTATGTGTTGGTGCGTATGCTATTCCTGTTTTGTTACATGCATGTTGATTCTCGCTTTGTTGAGGTTGTTGACCTGAATCTGGATGTCTTAATGATCTTCGTTTATTGGGAGTTTGAACATTTTCAGGACCATAAAAATGAGCTCTTGATTATGAAATATTATTGGTTCTGGCCATCAATAATAACATGTCCCTCCATGATTTAATTACCTCTGGATTGTTGGTGGTGCAGTCTAAAATAAAACAAAGCATGTTGGAGGTTAGAATTAAATAGCAAACAATGAAAACAATATGTAATATGTTTATTAGAGTTATGTGTAGTAACATAAATTAATTGTTTAAGTTAATGAACAAAGAAAAAAGATAAATATAGTGTAATGTTTGAAAATAGTTTCTATGTTATTTTTATCCATTATAAAGCTTTTTTTTCTTTTTTTTTTCTGTGTAATCTAATATAAATTCAACATACATTTTCTTATTGTAGGATTTTATAAAATGAATGAATAATAAGTTCTCCACACCTCTAAACCTCCCCTCATCACACTTCTATACCATGCGAGATAAAGCTCTTTGGTTAGATCTTTTTATAGGGATACCAATATAAATTATAAACAATTGAAGCTAAGGTACTAAACAAATATTTATAATCAATAAATCAGACAAAAACTACGTTATTTAGTTTTTTATAAAAACCTTATTTAATTACGAGTAAATGTAAAGTACTCCGTAATATGTATTGATAGTTGTTTACCATTGGTTTAGGTACAAAATACATACTGAATTTGATACATGTAGTAAAAAGACTTAAAATGTGGTATAAATTGTTATATAGAGAAATACATTCAACCAAACTACTTTTATAATCAGTGTATGATGAATTAAATTTGTTTCATTCTGTTTCTATGACAAAATATTTTGAACTAATAACATGTATGATATTTAAAGATTATTAATGCATTTAGAATCTATTGTAATCATAGAGAGATTACACCAAAATATCCTTTAACCCTCCTTATTTGTGCGAATCTATTAATACTTGATGAAATCTCTGAAACTGCTCAATATCAAGCGCCTTAGTTAATGAGTCATAAACCATCTCTTTGTTGAGACATAATTGAAGGATAAAAATTTAGTTTTGACCTTTCTCCCTCAGAAAGGGATGTCATTAACATCAATGTGTCTTGGTTTTGGCTTGATACGACCCAATATAAAGCAAGTGTTCTTTGAGCTCCTGATTGTCACAGTATATACTGTATAGGACTCTTTGGTAAAGGTTCAATATCTTAGACTAATCTTCGTAATCTAATCCTTTTAAGCAGCTGAAGGGGACATAACCATATATCGGCTTATGTGTCTTCGTTAGTGCACACAGTAGGTATGTACGTTTTAGTATACGACAATGATATTGAGACTACCACCATTTCATTTAATAGTATCCAAGTGAAGATCTTCTTTCATTAGGATCACTTGCCACAATCAGCTTCAAAGTACTCACAAGATTTACCAACCTTAGTAACCATCAAACTGTAACTTCAATGAAAAAGTCCCATTTAAGTACCTTAGCACTCGAGTAATAGCAGACCAGTGTCAAATGCTGGGTTATTGTTGAATTCTACTCCAAAATTACTGATTGTATAAGCTATGTCAGGTCTTGAAATTGAGACCACAAACAAAACGAATCAATTAGCTTCTTTGGTAAGGAACTTGTTTCATCTTTCTCTTTCTTCTCATTTTTTGGGCTATGTAGTAATTTTCTTTGCAACTTCAAATTGAGTGAATGTGTGATGGTTAATGGGTGACATTGATCATTCTGAATTGTTTTTAAGTACATTTTCTATATAGTTTGTTGGGCTAATCTCAAGACTCTTTCGTCTCGTTTCCGTCTCTAGTCAGTTGAAAAACCTAGAACAGACTTGGCCTCACCAAATCCTTTCACAGAGTAAATACAATAACTGAACTTTCATCTTTTGTGTTACTTTTATGTCGTTAGAAAATAGTAAAATATAGTCAACCAAACTGCCATCTAAAAATCATCAATCCTTTTTCTCAATTTGCTAATAAAATCATGAATCAAATTTAGAGTGTTTCAAAACCCATGCATTTTAAAAATGAATTTTAAGGTTTTGTTAGATTTCGTTAACACAATAAACAGAATGGATAGGTACAGTATTTTATTTCGAGATCTTGACTCAACACATCGCTTCAGCTAAGGACTACAGCAATAGCATACAACATTGTTTCAGAGAGAACCTTGACTTATGACATTGAACATCAAGCTGGAAAATTTGTGAATTTCACTGCTAGGATTTGGTTAAACTTGATTTTGAATGCTTTTGTGCCCAAATTTTTTCATTAGCTGTTGCCATATAAATATTGTTCCAAATACTTTCTAGTTTTATATTTCATATGGTAAGTAATAAAGTTATCTATTGGCAGTCATGTTTTCGAAGTAACTCTGGTTACATAAAATCCTACTTTATAACTTAAATCTATGTCGGAAAAAACGGGCTTTTACTGTATTAAATGTTTGTTGTAACTCAAGTCTGTGGTGTTGTTTTCATTTACTAAAACCCATTGATAAATGTCAATTGTTATTGGGATTTCTTGACAACCTGTGGAGTCCACAACAGTTTACAAATTAGTGAGGTATGTTTCAGTAATTTAGATTAAATTGTGGGATAGAGTTATTGATAAATAAATCGTTTTACCCATTTAACAAAGGTATATAAAAAATATTGTTGTTACAATTATACTTTGACTGAACAAACGTAATTTTCATTCTCAGTAGCTATATCTTGTGTTAATAGCAATGTTCAACTAGAATGTTAATAATATTTACCTCTTAAAATTATTTAATACTGATCAATATTTACAGGTTACGGTTATAAGTGAGCACTAGGTCAGGAACATTAGTATATTAGAGACCAGATAGGGACATCAGAATTCTTACCTTTGAAGCAAGAGACCACCAATCATCAGAGTAGTAGTAAACTTATACTTAATGAATAATATTTCAGAAAAATTGGTTTGTTACAACTGGTACTTTTTCAGCTCCCCCCCACTGCTCTCTCCACTCACCTGAAGAAAGTGCCAGTGGTACAGAAACTTAGTGAATTGTGTTTTCTTTTGCATTTGTTTTAATATTCTATGAGTGTTGGGGACTTATCTTCTATATATACTGATAAAATTTATACGATCACAATTACTTTATTCAACTGGTTTTATACCGTTATAAAATATTTATAGCTACTTCGTAGCAAAACATTTATTTTTCCTTATGCCTCTCTGATTCAATTAACTACTTTTTTTTTTATATGAATAAAACCAAGATGGATATGTTCCAACATAGGCATTGTTTATAACTATAAAATATCACTGTTGTATCAATGATCATATTAAATTCTGGTACTTTTACTTTTGCAAATCAGTTGTATCGCAACATGAAAATAAAGTTGATTATATACTCACGCAAGACTAATATGTCGATATGTACATCACAATAATTGAGGTTCATTACAGTTATTTTAGTTAGTTATGTTTGAGTTATGAATATTCTGGAACTTTTTATATATTAAGAAACTAATATCAGAATTTTACAGGATTTTCCATCAAACCAATTTATTATTTCAGATATCTTTTATCTTCTTATTTTTTTTTTTTCAATTTTTATGAAATATCATTGCTTTTCAATATATTAGGGATAGGCAGTTGTGTTTCACAGAGGAATAGAACTCGTTGAATAACTTAATTGTAAACTAAATTCATTATAATTCATTTTCTCCAGTATAAAAGTCTGTAATTCCTTAATATATTTTTAAATTTCACGTTTTATTGTCTTTTACATTAATTTGTCTACTGTTTTGAAAGAATGGACTTATTAATTGAAATAAATTGCTTCTGCTCTCAATTATTCTAAACATGTTAAATAAAAAGATTTGTATAATATAAATTAACTAAAAAACTTAAGTCTAGTTTCTTTAAATAAATAACTGAAAAAAAAAAAAACACATACTTGACAATTTTTTGATCGTTTTGTATGAAGTACACCACTTGACTGGCCCCTGTAACACTGCCAGCAGAAAGATTATGTTGGAGAATCCAGATGATCAGCGAAATCGACAGAAAAAGAGTGTGAAAGCAGTGATGGAAGCCAAGCAACTTATACCGTCTGTTGACGATTGCAATGTTAAGTTTCCCACGTATGTTTGCATAGGTGAACCTTTGCATAGTTGTCAGGAGTCTGCCGAAAACAAACATTTGGAGGGTCAGTCACTTTACGAAACATTCACACTTTTTATATTAGCTAATTTTGGACCCTATTGTATTACTTAACATGATTTTCGCAAATTCCAGATTATTGATTTAAACAACTTTTTCACTTAACTTCTTTGAGCTAAGACATTCTGCTTTATGTTTTGTGTTGTAGCAAAAATAATCTTTACTAGATTGATTTGCTATTTTGCTATTATTAAAATTATTCTCCCAATTAATCCTATGCATAATCTTGGCCTTGTGCTCTTTATCTCTACATTTGTAAAAGTCTACTTTCATGGTCTTTAATCTTAATACAGCATTCGTGATGGTCAATTATGTACGAGGAGGTTAATCCATGAAAATACTCAGTGAACCATATGCTGTTACAATATTTTTCTGAGTTTTAACTCGTTAATAAAAACTATTTTTCTTTTTATAGTGAATTATCTGTTACTGTTTATTTATGAATAAATGTATAATCAATAAGGGGGTGGTTTATTCCACAGTAATACTGGTCTGTACAGTAATGGCAAGTATGGCAATAGAAACCTAACCACTGTTTCCAGTATATTGTGGTTGAGTAATATAAGCTAAAAGTATAGATTAAAATACAAAACTAATTTACAAAGTAAGTATGAAAAGAATACAAGATAAAACTAAATGAATTAATTGGAGTTCAGTTTTAGTAATTACGAAAATTGACGTGCAGCTTTGCACAGTTGTTTGTGGCTTGATTCATTGTTTCATTTATGTTCTTTTTATTTCCATCTATTAGTTCACTCTTAAAACCTGGCACTGCCTGTCCGTCTGTTTTCTCTAACAACAACACAAGAACCATTATTTGTACAACCAACTACCCTGCACACTTTATTTTCTTTATTAGCGTAGCTTCTTACCACCAAGTTCACGATGCTTAGTCACTCCTCAATATTCATTTTTTGTGATTTGTGTTTATTGGACTTCACACGCAAAGTTCAAACATTTTCAAATAATAATTAATTTTACAATTTTTTGTAGGTATAGTTGAAAAGTAACAAACCGTTGTTTGGTTTGATATCAGCAGAATAGTTTAGGGACTGCTCCTGCGGAAGTCAAAAACTATGCTACGACGGACAGCGTGCAGGAATTGCCTAAAGGGTAAGTACAGCTGTAGCTCGTTCTTACCCCTGACCTCTGCTCAATACTCAAGCCACTGACCTACAGAAAAGCAGTATATTACTTTAAATTCTTTTATTTAACAGAACATGGAAAAAAAGGTCAAAGATGTATAAGTTTGGCAACAATGTTCTGATAGTGAGCCTTCTTTTTGGTATTGAGGAGTTTTAGAGATGTGAACAGACGATTGCCTTATACCAGTGTGTGAGTATTTGTTCTGTTTTATCTTGCAATTCTAATAAAAATCACAAGGATCTGTTTTGAGTCACGATCAAGGACATGTATGTATAGGCTTTACAACAGATCAATACTCATCTAATCAAAATAACTTCTATTCAGCTAGCACATATGCGTATCAGAATGGAGTCCATACAAAATTTATATTAAAACTGATTTTATAGGTACATAGAAACCATGATTATATTTTATCATTAAATCTAACAAACACTTAGTATCATCATCTTTCCTCACTATGTCATATAAAATATTTATATAATAATAAAAATACTCCGCTAATGAATATAGAGGGTTTGTTAATCATTTAAAATCCTTAGTTTTTTTTTAAACTTGTCATAACTTGA
The DNA here is from genome assembly GCA_035578905.1 of Stictocephala bisonia. Classification (NCBI taxonomy): domain Eukaryota; kingdom Metazoa; phylum Arthropoda; class Insecta; order Hemiptera; family Membracidae; genus Stictocephala; species Stictocephala bisonia. The sequence goes on from JAQJVL010001885.1 coordinate 121,702, forward strand.
AATATCTTTTATATTTGTGGCAAATAATTATTATATCTGACTCCCGCATCACATAGTTAGTTTTTTTTTAGTAAAGTTTTAACTTATGTGAATGAAAAGCAATATTGAATTTATTTCTCTGTAATATTATAAACTATGATGATGTCCCCAGAGTATGAAGTATAGTACTATTAACATTTTTTGATAATACTAACTGATATATATAAACACTGAAAAAATGTCATTATTCCAAAGCAAGGGAAATTGATGCTTGGTACCGACTTCTATAAACCTATTTTCAATTAAGAATTAATCCTTAGAGCATTTTTTGCATTTTCAAAAATTCTGTTTAAATTTTCAAGTTGATAGTTTCCTCCATTTACAGAAATTCCAAAAGAAAAATTTAGTGAATGGATATAAAGCAAAGTATCTTCCTTCTCACATTAAATAATTTCATGGTTATTAAACTGATAGAAAGATATAATAATATTACCAGCCTCAGCAATAAAATCGTGATGGTATTGAGTCGAAACACGTGTTTGTATAATTAAAAATCTAAAAATTGTTAAATTATAACCTTGTACATACAAATGGCATTTTTGGAATTTTGTTTTGCTGTTTGAATAGGTATGAGTATGATAATTATTCTATAAACAACAAAACATATTTTATTGATCAGTAGCACTACTTAACTGACTTTAAATGATTTTGTGATTGTGTTCCTATAGAATTTATGTTTTTAATGAGAGATTATACGTTGGGTGTTCCAGAAAGTAACGAACGTTTTGGTATAAAAAATTAAAACGAAAAGATAAAGACATACACCAAACTTTTATTTACATATCTCACAGTAACCTAGCCTACTTCTCAATTGTAGTTTGCCTTGGTTGTCACAGAAGTTTTTGTATAGCGGAATCAGTTTTTCAATGCGGTGTTATACTCTTCAGCGCCCAAAAGATCTCGATCGTTCTTTCAGTTCTTCATTGTTTCCAAACATGCTTTCCCACCTAAGAATGATTTTCATTCTTGGGAACAGATGGTAATCTGAAGACATAAGGTTCTGGACTATGGGGACGGGTATTGTTTGTCCAAAATTTTTCCACTTTCAGACTTGATGTTCCTTGCTGGGTTGTAACACATGCATGGGCGAGCACAGTCATGGATCAAAAACACTTTTTTAGTCAACATGCCACGTCTTTTGTTCTGTATTGGCACGTCTGAGTCTTTGAAGGGTTTGCAATAGGATTCTGAATTTATCCGTTTCTCCCTTCGGCAACAATGACTTGGATTAAACCTTGCGGTCCCAAAAAAACACAGTTTCCATCAATTTTCTTGTGTTCAGATTCGATTTTCTTTACGGGTTATTGAGGGGCGTGTTTGGAATGATACAAACCTATGGATTGGCACACTTTGTTTCTGGAGTTTTGTACGATAACCCAAGTTTCATCTCGGTCTACAAGAAGATTGTTCCAATCACTATCAATATCTGGGTTGAAGAGTTCGAGAGTGTTCTTCCATTCGTTTTAGTCTTGGGACTTTTGTGAGTAACTTTGGAACCACACCCGAGAGCGCACATTTTTTATATACCCAGTATGCTCAGTCACACAATTTCATGTTAAGAAGGGAGATCTAAGAAAAGTCTGTATAGTGTCTTTTCTTTTATAAGTGGTCTTATGGTGAATCGCCGTTTTCTTGGAATTTCTTTTTCATGTCTCAAACTTTCTTGATCGGTCAACACTTTCTTTTCAGTTCCTCAGTCACAGCCGCACGATACGTTTCTTATCATTCACATTGGTTTTCTTGATTGAACAATAATGCACCATTTCTCATCATGAAACATTCGTCATTACATTCTCACCTTAAACAGTGTTTATTTTGCTTTAAAATTTCGATAGGGTCCCGACATTTTGAGCATTCAAAAACGAATGACAGTGCACTTCGCCATTTGGCAGGATTTTCACATGGGCGCCCCCATTTTGAAGTTTCACAGAGCAAAGGACGCGTTAACCGTACAAGAACGAACTCCGGATCACATGACCCGAACAGCCAGAGGTAACTAGGGTCTACGCAGTCGCTAGTGGTGGGGTTGCGTCGAGCTCCGAAAAATGATGACAATAGTTCTTTACCTCGTCTGGGAATATCCCTAAGCTTACAAGCTAGTTATCTTTGAAGTAGTTATTTTAAAATAATACAATAGTTTAATTAATTTTGCAATGTATTTATTGATTAGGACCTTAATTAAGAAAGAAAATATTTCTGGTATGCCAGTCTAAGGATGGAAAAGAGCTTTATTGGCAGTATGTTTTATGTTCCTCATTTATGCAGGAAATGCTATATGAGGTTTTTAACATCCACATTATTGTACCTTGATTTATATTATTTGTACATATACCATGCTTGAACTTATTAGTTTTAAATTGCTATTCAGAATTAAAATATGTAAATAAAATGTTATCAAGTGAATGGAGTTAATTTAGCCACATGATTTATCTACACTGGAGTCTATGGTCAAGCTGTCATTGAGACAAGAAGGCTGTGATCAGTTACAGTCAAGAATCACTGAGCAACCTCAGTTTGTGAAAGAATTAGATTTACTAGTGAACTGTGGAAACGGGATTAAGGGGGAAAAAAGTATTACAACTTTTCAAAACAAGTTTATATTAAAGTAAATAAACAGCCAGCCAAGATTGTCAAGTACAAAATTAAAGTCCAACTTTATTGTTAAATATAACCTAAAGCAATTAACTAGCAAGAAAAAAAGAACAAAAAACTAAACTAAGGGTGAACACATTTAATTTATTTTTTTTATGAATCCACATGCATTTCATTTTAGTTTTGAAAAAATGATAGATTTAAAAAATGTTTAAAAAAACTAATATGTGTTTATTATTTCCAATCTAGGAGGAAAAGCAAGTTGGCATCCAGATGGCTGAAAGAAATAGTATTGGTCCAACAAACAAACCTGTTAAGCCGGCGGCACTCTCTCATGCGCGCTAGTCTGGTGGAATGAGAAGAACTTGTGTAACCAAGGCGAAAAGGCGGCTCTGAGCCTCTGCACACCTCCTGCATTATAATATTTTTGGCATTTATTAAAACTGTTATGAAGTATAATATATGACCCTTTTATTTTTTATAAATTAAAATTAGATGTAAAAAGCTTCATGTTAAAAAATATATATATATATATATATATTTTGTATGGTTTAATAAGCAAGCTACCGCAAACTATTAAAAAATTAAACTTTGACCAACCAACAACACAATCTAGATGTTGTTTTAAAAAAAGTATGATTTAATGTTTTTAACTGTTGACTATCCAATTTCACAAAGCTAAATGCTGGTTCTCATTAAACTCTTGACTCCTTGCCTACTACCAATGGATGAAAGACCTACTATATCCCTGCCTGAAAAATGTAATGCAATGGGCGTTATTACTATGCAATTCTTAGTTTGTTGAACTTTGACTCCCACAATCACATGAATGTTCTTTAGCCATTACCACATTTTCTATTTCCAGTCAGTTGTATTTTCCTACACGGATGCAAAGCGACTCAATCCGCATTCCTTACGAGGAAGGTTTTTCCACCGATATGGCTCATTGGTTCTTTTTATCCAGAAACTTGTTTCAACCGTCAAGCCGATATCCTAAATTAAGGTTTTTGGGCAGAGGAAGAATTGTTTGGTGATTATTTAGGGAAGCTATTCTAAGAGGCGGTTTTTATAGATTTATGTCACCTGCATGTTCTAGGATATCATTACAACATGGGGAGATTAAAACTAGAGAGGTTCTTTCTAATACCACTATGGAACATGCCTCTTTACGATATTTTACTGGAGGGGTTGCAGTGATGGGAACTGCTCATTGCCCTATTGAGTTGTATTTCAATTCTTCATTCAGGTGTATGTTAAGTCACACGGGAGCACAGTGTTCAGCAATGGGATAAAATCAGGAATAAAGGTGTAGTATGCAGGATTTGTGCATTGGCTCCCCACAATGATCAAGCAAGTTGTCTGAACAAGCTTGATTTCTCGGTCCTCACTTCAGATGCTGTTTCTGGTGTGATGTTCTTGAGAATCAGTGAGATCGATCTAAACTGATCCAAGTATTACAGTTGTTTCAGCCATAACATGCTCATGTGTGTCGCCTAAACGTCAAAAATGGTATTTTGCATTTTGGCATCCCTAGGCTCATATTTTTTCTACTCCCTAGTCTGGTTACAAGAGGTACTTTCTAAAAACCTTTATTAAAATTTTATAGCAGCCCCTATATGTTATGTGTTGCTTAAGGCACCACTCACACAATGGAATTTTAAATCATTACAAGTTTTTGTTGCGGGAATTTACTATGGTATTTATTAATACATGGGCTTAACAAAATACTATTAATGTATAATAAAAGATCGGTAAAACTTATGGTTTTGATCAAATTTAGTCATTTGGGTTAATACATAAAAAAAAAACTCTGTAATTCATTTAAAAATAGGTTTAATCTCAGGAAACACAGCTTACACGAAAAGTATTTTTGAAACGTGTCATACAAAAAACTGTGCTTTAAAATAAACTAGATAATTTGTATGTACTAATAGTAAAATTTGTACAAGTTCAAACTATTCCAATGGTCTAAATATATAAAAAAACGCTAAACCACGTATGTAAGCAAGCCGACTTGAGCTGGAAATATTCGAAGCACAAAGGTTCGAGGTAAAAAAAAAAAAAAAACATAAAAAAAACAGGTGGGTATTCATCAATCCAAAGAAAACTATATTTGTCAGATTTTTTTTTAATGATTTTAGAACTACCATATTTGGAATATTGAAGGGAAAGCCGGACAAACGTCATTTATATTATATTTATTTATTTAATATTGAGGGGTTTATGAACGATATACATTCTGTTCTGTGGGAGGATTTCAAGGTTATGTTAGCACAGTGGAATGAATTGGAAGAATCGAAAGAATGAAGCAGCCAGCGCCACGAGGAATCACGGCAGAAGCTCAATTTGTAGTTATTTTGGCAAGTCATAAGGACATGTCACTCCCTCCTCCATTTGAGGACATGACGAGTTGCATAGAGCAATAGCGATGACGTTACAGATAATACTGATATCCTACAGCCAGTTCTCCGTGTTTGAGACATAAGTTGATGCATAGTGTTGATAAATATTTTTATTTTTCTATTAAAATTATTGTTCCATTGAACTTCATAATAGAATGCTTTATTAGCCTGATTTTTTTAAATCAATTCAAAAATATGTTTTAAGTAATGGTTATTTATTTTAATTTCTTGATTTTATAATTTTTTGTTCTGTCTCGGCCATTGTGCCCCCTGGGTGCTTCGTGGCCCATATACCTGGGCATGCTTTGTGGAAATCAGCCCTGTTTGGGTCTATGGTAATCTCAAAAATACCAATGAGGTATCTATCGAAAAAAGATGTTCAAACTTTTGATAAGCTAGTCGATTGCTCAGGTGACAGCAGGCTACTTCTGTCTTTGTAATGTTTTGAGGCTGGTCAGCATTGCCTTTGAAGAACCAATGTCACTCACAACTCAGTGAACCCTTTGGACGATACCATTTTGTACACTGTAAATACTTGGCATGTTTTATGTCATGAGAGAAACGATTGGGATATCAAGTAAAATAGGTAGTACATAAGGGGTGAGCTCAGGGGTGTATAGCCCCCCATGCCATTTTCATTAAAAACAATTTAAACGAAATATGAAAAAAAAAGCTGATAGAATGCATGCAAATACACAAAAATCTCAACGATTTTTCTGTAATCTGGACTGGCTTAGATTTAATTGTTTGAATAAAAATGAAAATATTTATCTTAGTTGAATACCAAATAGATAAATTTTAATAAGAGAAGAATAACATACCTTTTTCATTTGTTAGTTCGTAATTGTGGGTGACAAGATCAAACAAAGCGGATGAAAGTAAGACATACTCTGTCAGAGTGTTTAGAGGGGGTAGAAAAAAAGAAGGCAACAATAGAAATTTCAGTGTTAAAAGTTATATAAAATAACTCGAATAAAAGTATAATTTTATGGGAATTTAATTTTAAGTATTTTTCAGTTACTTTTCAGGTCCACTATTGTAATAATTAATAAAAAACTAGTGTTATGCATTAAAAAGTAACTCTAACTACAATCCAAAATATAATTGAAATTAATCACTAAGATGTTTTTGTACTGAGCCTTTGTAAAACATTACAAAATAATTAACCTTGATTTAATTATTGCTTTAGTTTCATAAATTTCTCTTAGGAACAACTTCAACTCCATCGAGGGTTAACCAAGACCTTTTGGATTATTGTTCTCCATCATTCATTTTTAGTCCCAAGTCCCAAAGTTTCCCCTCTTACATAAGAGCACCACAATTGCAAAGGGAAATAAGGTTAGTGGAAACAGAACATTGTGCATAAGGAGAAGAATAGAGAACCAAAAGTTGTTGTTTTTGGTGGATATGTTAATGAAGTTAGAGGAGCTGATTCCCGTAAGGAAAGAATTGAGTTATTATTTCTTGAGGGATACACAATAGTGGGTGGGAAGGATCTGTCAAGATTTGAAATGAACTGCTATGAAAAATGACTTTATTTGAAACAAATTGTGTAACGCAAAGGTGAGATGGACCATACATCCTAACTCATTGAGATTGTTTGGTTCAATTTGCTAGGAGAGACGTGTATGATTAGAATTTGGTAAAAGGAGTCTTAACTTTTGATCAGCTGAAAAGCATGTGCTGATTTTCAAATTTGAACCATAACATTAATTGTAATATAATGTAATTATTCATTTTTAATTATTTGTTATCAATAGTTATTCCTCATAAGGCAGATTTAATTGAACAAACTATAAGTTACATAATCAGGTAAACAATATCAATTTTCTGTCCTAAAGAAAAAATTGGTTATCCATTGTTTTGGTTTCACTTTATCTTGTCTAATTTTTCTAAATCTTCTATAATTATTTAAGTGCTGTGCTTAAAAACCTTTAACGTACATAATTTAAAGATCTAATTGAGTGTTTTTAGGTTTGGTAACAAGTTTCATTAATTATTGATCTTATTCTTTGGCTTTTTAAATTGTTAATTTAATTTTCATAAGAGAAGTTAATAATTTTTAAGATATAAATTAAAAAATGTGAGTTTGTATTTTGAAGTATGCTAATTTAAACTTTTATAAAGGTACATTTAAAATCCAGAACAACATTTGTTATAAATCATTTCTTTGGACTAAGCGATTTCAACTTTCCCATATAAAAATGTGATGTTAAGCATTGACCAAACGGACACTCTCTGTCCACATTGCATGATAGTCCTAGTCACAGTTGGATGCTCGCTCAATATGCTTAGACAGATACTGCCCCACTAATAATGCTTCCCAAACTGGTACAAACGAGTATTATTGTTTAAACTAATTAGCTGAAGAAAGAATTTTTTTATCACTTAATCTATATTCAACTGTATACGCAAACAGAATGTTATGACATTACTTTACCTATTCTGACCATATCTGCCACACTTTGAGGGTACGCAGGACTAGGTAGGCATGTCATAATACACATAAAACTACCTGTTTTGGGCATAGTGTTTGTGGGTTGCTAATACTCTCCTTGGTCATTATCCTGTCTAACCTCTTTCAGGAGGTCGTTATGAACCTATACTATCCAAGGTAATTTCATATTAATTTGGTAATGCTTTTATCTTTTGGTTTTAAAGAATTTGTTCCTTTAGCTCAAGTTCAGTAATGCAAATATGATCTTCTTAGCGTGTATTTTATACTTTAAACATTCCTAAAATTCTATATTTAAAAAAAAGAACCAGTATCAGGATATCTACAAATTGACAACCCCTTTCGCACATCCCATTTGGTTGTCAGTACAGGCGTACAAGCCTATTAAGATTTCAGGCATTAGGTTATAACATAAAACTCTTGATATTTTGGACAAGAACATTCATACATGAACGTCATAATATAAGTGTAATGAAATACTCTCATGAACAAAGAATAAATTTGGTTGCAATTCACAAATAATTCGTACTCAAAGAAACTTCAGTTCAGTATTCATAGAAGATTTATTCGAATGGTTGGGTGTCTGGAATGGTCCTTCTTCTATCGTTCACGGTTTCCCATCGGGGAAAGTGTCTCGTGATTCTGGGACTCCGAAACTCTTGCAGACTCGACAGATTCTCCGCTGACGTTGTATGCTGTCAAAGGATCCTTAACGGCTAAGATCGACTGTCCCGTTATGCCTGAAGCCAGAATCCTGTTCAGGACTCCCTTCAGCACTAGCCTCCAGAGACCTGTTCGCTAGGTTAGCAACTATCGCACCAAACTACGCTGCAAACATTTGTAACGATTGTACCCGACTTAAAGAGATCTGTTTAATACGCGTCGCAGACATTGTCGACTTTTTTGTGGACAGTATACCAGCGAATCAAGGGAGGTTCGCCAGTATGGGTGAGTTATCTGTCTAGGTCGTGCTTACAGCGGAGGGAAAGAACAATTCGCTCTGTATTTCTATTTGCTGTTTTTTTATACTATTGTATCTTGTTAATTATGTTTATTATTCTATTGTTTCGTACTAATTTATTGTTGTTATTGTTGTACTCATAGTCTCAAATCATGTTGCATTATTAATTTATTACGTTATGTTCATTTAATTGTTTATTCCTGTATCGTCATTAAGTGTTTAATGTAACTTATTTGTATATGTTAGTGTCAAGTTGTTACAATTGTTTGGAAAATTATCATAACAACATTTGATTTATGTATTTCTAATGTCAAACGTCATTCTGTTTATGTAATCCCTTTAGGGACATTGTAATCCCATATTGACCTTTAATATATATTGCTATAAAAATAAAAAAATAAAATAAAAATTTAAAAAGCTAAAGAAAAGGATAATAGGGGATACCCCCCGCCTTCTATACTCTAGCATATTGTATTTTTGGTCTTATACAATTACGCATGTACGTCAGTGTCTGAGATCACTCATTGTTGTTCAAAAACTGTAAAAAATGGAGATGGTCCGTTGAATGTAGAATTAAAATAAATTAATGAAAGTACCAAAACATCTTTTCTTTACATGGAATTGATCTTCTTTAAAACATCGTTTTATTTTTGGCAAATAGATTGGTTTTTCTCTTTAGTATAGTTATGAATGCTTTTTACAATAAAATTAGTGCTTAGGTTATAGGACTAGTCTGGAATTTGTAGAATTAGTATATTGAAGCGAGAGATAAGACATCATCAAACACTATCTGAAAGACAAGTCCATAGCACAATATACAGAGGTAATATACAAGGCATGTTTGTAAAGTAAGTCCGTTTTTAAAATCCCGCTGTTTGTAGCATTGCGGTCAGCGTTCGACCCTGCCCTTTGTGTATCCCTATCTATTGACAAGCTATAGCCATCGTTACGGATCCACTCGGCTGTATTTAAGGTTGCTTATTATTGTTTAAAATACCTCCCTCCATTGAAAATACCGCAGTCTGTAAAGTACTAATGTTGTGATAAGTTTTTTAATGCTAAATTGTTTTTAAGCTGACATTCATCATAAGAATCGGTGAAGGATTATGAAAAAAAATAGAATGAGTGAATGGGATGGTACCGGAAAGGGGTGAGAACTTTTAAATAATGGCCATATGAATGTGTATGATAAGGAACAATGTGGACCAACCTTCACTTATTAATGAAGACTTGGTGCAAAATATTGATGGAAAAAGTCAGAGGAAAAAGACGCTTTACAACCTGCATCGTATGTAGTGAGTGTCTCCTAGTGTCAAGAAGTCTGATTATTTTATTGTGATAGAACGTATTGAAAGTTATGCTTGGCTGGGTTCCCAAAATGCTTACAAATGTTTAGTGAGAGTCACAAAAACAAATTTTTAGCCAGTTATCTCAGATTACGAGCATTAGATTCGTAATGCTGACAATTTTTAAAAACAAACTGTCACTATGACAGATCTTATGATGCATATCAGCTGCTTTCACACCCTTAGCGTTAAGAAAACTTACACAGTGCATACTTCACAGTCGGCGGCATTTCAATTGGAGGAGGCATTTAAAACACCTCCTCTAAGGTTGCTTATGCAACATTTAAGGTTGCATAAGCAACCTTAATTATAGTCAAATGGATTTGTAACAACGGCTGTGGCTTAGCTTAATTGAAGTAGTTCCACTGCATGACTCTGTGTCCGAACATCCAACACGCAGTGGCAGGATTCTGAGCATCTTGGGAGCGGTACTTATTTTAAAAAACATAAGGTCACTCAACAAAAACATAACATGTTTAATACCACTGCTGCTATATTCATCAGGTGAGGATTGTTTCAATGACGTACTTACACTATCATTGCTGTTAAAGTGTATTATTCTAACTGATACACTATGGAATGTTTTAAAGTGCGCAGGGCATATCTTAGTAAAAAAATGGACACCTTGGAAAATAAATTGACTCTATTTATCTAGATAGTGACTAGTTTTTATTTATTAGAAGTTCATTAATGTCAGAAATGATTTTATGTTTGATAGTCCAATTATGCTTGCCATGTTTTTTTTTTATTTTAGTAGTCTAGGAACTCATCTACTCTGTTAGACTGTTTTGTCCCGAGATACTTTTGACATTTCCTTCTGTAGTTTCTCCTGTCAGGCCTTGAAAGGTAGGTTGTTACCAGATTTTTCAGTCTACGCCACCCAGTGTAGGAATGAGGTTGTTTCAAGAGAACTATTCAATATTGAGGAAGGATGTATCTTGTGGTTATATGCATTCATATCTTGTTTTTTTTTTTTTTTTATTCAAAACTCAATGCTGTCAACATGGTTATACTTGTTTCTGGAACAGCCTTCTAATGTTGTGATAGATAAGTTTGTCAGAAGATGATTCTTACAATCAATCAACACCCAACAACTAGAAAGAAGCATGTTGTTCAAATTGTCCTCATAACTCTCTGATATTTATGTCTCCCAATAGTAATACACTTGTTCTTGTATGCCTGGATGGCGTCATAGAATTTTATATAGAATATTTTATTTTGGATATTAAATTTTCACCAGGTAATCTATAGACTCCAAGGTTCGTGTACATAGTATAGCAAGAGCTGCCTCCACAGGTAAACTCCTCTTCAGAAATCAAATTGTCATGGGATTTGGTTGTGATATAAACGTTCTTTATACATAAACCTGGTAAACCTATCTTGGTTTGTTGGTTTCCCCTCGAGTAACAAAGTTATTTATTTTTACTTAATTTTTTTACTACTCCCCTGTTTATATAGGTCTTGCTGGTCAGCATGACTTGCTCGTGGAACATTTATTCTACATGATAACGTACGACTGTTAGCTAAGGTGGAGATTTGACCTTCGACTCTGTAGTAAATACCTTACACCATTGAGCCACCACGCTTGCCCTTACTATTTTTGTACTTCTTAATTAATTTTGGGAAAGGATGTGTTCTATTAGGAAAAACAGCGCTCAAACAAACACCCCCCCAAATTTAAAACACACACACACACACATAAAGGCAAACATGCTTGGATTTGAGTATTTATAAGTTAGCTGTGGTCTATGTACATTTTTTCCTACTTCCTTATTCTTTAGTTTTCTTTTGTGACTATAAACTGGATTTAAGTATTGGAGGGCATAATGATCCCTGTAAGGTATACATTTTAGATAACATAAGTAATATATATATATATACTAATATATATATATATATATATATTTATCATATTGATTTTTCCAGCTACAATTTTTTTAAAATTAAAAATTATATAAAAGCTGAGTTATATACTTAGAAAAAAAGTCCAAAAAGTCATTATATTATAATAAAAATTAAAAATAAATAAATTAATAGCAAATTATTTCCTGTCACAAAGCTAAAAGCCATTTGAGACGTGCCTGGCTGATTCTATTTACGCTAGCTAATCCCTCCGTAAACAGCACAAGATATACTCTGAAACTATGTGATCCATTGTTTGGATAGACCTCCCTGCAATCACATGACTGATCATCTGTCAATCCCCGTTTGTATTTCCAGAGTACTTACATCTGCCCAATCCAGTTCGGAACCGATTCAATAATGTCCACCCCCTAAGAGGGAGATTCATCCCACCTACAGGTATTGACGGATCATTTATAAGGAAATTATTTCATCCATCAAAACCTGTTCCATGCTATGGGCTAAGCTAGTATTGGGTGAGAAATTTGTTCTGCTCAACTGGGAAGCAGTGCGTGGAGGTGGGTTTTGAGATTTTAAGCGTCCATTCTGAAATGGGAGATCCTGGGTAACGGGAGGTGCGGGGCATTCAAGATCTTATTGAATTCTTTAAGTAGTGCCTCCTGATGTCTTATTTCTGGAGGAGCTATAATGCAAAGCACCAGGAGCCAAGGTAGTGGAGTTGCCATGAGAGTACCACTAACAGCTCTCATAGCTCTATTAAGTTGGACATTAATAATTGCTTTTGTATGTGAGCTATTTAGCCATACAGGAGCACTGTATTCAGCAGCTGAATAAACCAATAACAAAGCAGTAGTATGCAGGACGTGTGCATTAGCTCCCCAAGCTGTTCCAGCAATATGATGTAGTACTTTAGCCCTGGTTTTAATTTTAGCTGCTGTTTTTTGAAGATGGCTTTTAAACGTCAGCGCCCCCAAGGGGGCGTCCTTTCCCCTCTCCTGTGGTCCTTAGTGGTTGATGACCTACTAAGGGCGCTGAACGGGATGGGGGTATATGCTCAGACATACGCGGACGATGTGTGTATACTGGGCATTGGTAAGTTTGCCAGCACGGTGTCGGGCATCGTCCAGGCTGCCTTGAGATACCTAGAAAGGTGTAGGGACAAGGGGCACTCTGTTAATCCTAACAAGACAGAACTTGTACTTTTCACTAGGAAGAAGAGGCTGGATGGCCTATACATGCCCACCATGGGAAATATGGAGCTAAGAGCTACAGGGTTGGTTAAGTATCTGGGGGTTATCCTGGATGCTAAACTGAAGTGGCTCAAGCATCTTCAGGAGAAAGCCAGGAAGTTCAGAATGGCTTTTTGGGCTTGTCGGAGGGCCATTAGGACAATGTGGGGTCTTAAACCAAAGATGGTTTACTGGCTATAATACACGAGTGTACTTCGGCCCTCCTTATGTTATGCAGCAGTTGTCTGGTGGCCGGCCATGGCACAGAACAGTGCAAGGCTAACATTAGACAGATGTCAGAGAATGGCATGTCTGGGAATTACAGGCGCAATTAGAACAACCCCATTGGCGGCGATGAAGGTCCTCACTGGGCTCCGCCCAATGGATCTGTTTGTAAAAGGGGAGGCTTGTAAAGCGGCCTTTAGAATAAGGACGACTGGTGACTGGTTGCCTGGCCAATCAGGACTCCATGGGGAAATACTATCTAGGGACATTGGTCTGGACCTGTTGCTTTCGATGGGAACAGACTTAATGATACCTAGGAACAGAATTGACAGGCAGGTCAGGGCCTTCCTTCCAAGTAGAGATAAGTGGATAGGGAGTACCGAGCCTGCACAAGTCAAAGGAAGCGTCTGGTATACAGACGGCTCACTTACAGAAGGAGGTGCGGGTGCTGGGGTGTACGGGAGGGGGGCACGGAAAGTTCTGTCTGTACCTCTGGGGGCCCATGCTACCGTCTTCCAGGCTGAAGTGATGGCTATCATGACAGCCACACAAGAAGAAATGCGTCTAGGTGGCTTCGGAGGAGTAGTTTCAATCTGCTCGGTCAGCCAGGCGGCGATAAAGGCAATCATGGCACCACGTACCAGCTCTAAGTTGGTATGGGAGTGCCAGGGGATCCTGCAGACTCTTTGCCAGCGTAAACAGGTGAGACTCATATGGGTCCCTGGGCATGCTGGTATTGATGGAAATGAGAGAGCCGATGCACTGGCTAGGAGAGGGGCAAAGTGCCCTCTGCTAGGGCCGGAGCTGGCTCTTGGTATTCCTTTTCAAAAGGCAAAAGGAAGAATTGACAGGTGGACCTCTGAGAAACACGATGGCAGATGGAGGACTGAGTCCGGGCTCAGGCAGTCTCGTGCACTTATCCAAGGACCGGATCACAGGTACAGCAGAGATCTGCTGAGCTGTAACCGGGCCAAGGTGAGGGCGGTTACAGGAATGCTGACCGGACATAATCTTCTTCACAGACATATGAATATAATGGGCCAAACAGAAGACTCCACATGTAGGCTTTGTGAGGAGGATGAGGAGAGCTCCAAACACATCTTTTGTCATTGTGGAGCTCTCTCACCTCTTAGGCATAGGACTCTGGGTGCCGCTTTTCTGGAACCAGAGGATATTAGAAGGGCTACACTCGGGGAGATCATGTCCTTCATAAGAGGAACTGGTCTCTTGTGACACTGTCGTCAGGCTCGGGGCGCAAAGGGCCATGGAGTGTAGGCGCGGTGGGCTTGGTGACAGGACCACAACCCGGTGTATCTAATCTAAAATTCAGCGATCGATCTAACGTTACTCCCAGGTACTGCAGATGATCATTGTGGTTGAGTTTTACACCATTTAGAAAGAGTTTTAATTTTCGATTAGCCATTTGATTACTTAGGTGGAAGCAGACTACTTGGGTTTTTATGGGTTAGGATTCAGCTTCCAGGTTCTAAAATATTCTTTGAGGGTTGCAAGATCGTTTGTGAGTGTTTCTTCAGTAGTTATGAAGTCCTTGTATTGAATAAGAATAAGAATAAGAAAATCTTTATTCACATAATAAGTTTTTTATAAAACAGTTTGCCATGTGCACAAGGCACGCTCGGCTAAAATGAAATTGAAGAATACATTTAAAATTAAACTTAGTCTTCTAGCAGTCTTACTTCACTATTTCTACATCAAAAATATAAAGGAAACACAACACTGTTAATTATTTTAAACTAAAACATGAAACATAATATATACATTACACATTTAAACATATGCCATAAATATACTAACAATGTATTAATACTATAAGATTCAATAAGCATATACAAGGTTTCTAATCTATTGTTTGAAGTAATTTTTTTAAGTTTGTCTTGTAATTAGAAAGTTTTTCATTAATATTAAGATTTTTTAAAAATTTATTAAACATTAAAGTGCATTTAAAATAACATTGGTTTCTACTAGTTTCTTTTTTGTACAGAGGAAAAAATCAACATTTTATTACTGACATGCCTAGTGTACTTAATAACGTTTACATGATTAAAAATTTAACTATATTTTTTGACAAACATTAAAATTGAATATGTGTAAATACGGTTGAAATTCATGACATTAAGAAAGTTAAAAAGTTCAGCAGAGGGATGAAACTTTCCCACGCTACAAACTGTACGAATGGCATGTTTCTGTACTATAATTAGTGGTTTTAAAATATCTTTGAAAGTACCTCCCCAGTGTACAATTCCATACCTCAGGGTGGATTCAAACCAAGATAAGTACAAATGTACGTAAATCAAGGGGGGTACAAAAAAACCTCTCATATGGTAGAGACTATAGTTGATTTTCCGTAATTTTGTTACAAGAAATTCCAAATGAGAGTGCCACCTCAAATCAGAATCAATGAATATACCTAAATATTTAACTTTTTCACTAAAATCTATTTTTACACAAGTACACTCATAGATGCAAGCATGAGAGTGGCATTTGATATTTAATTCGTTTTTATATTTACTCACTGTTGATGGTTTGTATGAAAAGATAATTGAGCTAGATTTCTTTGTATTTTATTAAAAGTCTATTTTTTATTAATCCAGTTTGAAATTTTTAATAAATCTTTATTTATTTTGCTTTCTAAAATTTCAAAATTATTAGCAGAACATACTAAACTACTGTCATCTGCAAAAGCAAAAACTTTAGAGTTTAGGTTTTAAAGACAGTAAATCATTCAAAAATATGACAAACAGGTTTGGTCCGAGAATTCCACCCTGAGGTACTCCAAACCTCACAGGTAACGTCTTACTGTAAACCCCATTAATCCTCACTATTTGATTTCTACCGAACATAAAAGATTTGAACCATCTTAAGGAGTTGTTTCGGACTCCATATTTTTTCTAATTTATATATTAAAAGGTCCAGATCGACGAGGTCAAACGCCTTAGTAAAGTCAAGATAAACGGCCAAAGTAGGTTTCCGCTCATCGACATTATTGACAATTTCTGTTATATGTCTCTCTAGTGCTAAATCTGTGCTTTTATTTTTTATAAAGCCATATTGATGGGGTGAAAATAGGCAATGATGAGTAAAAAAATTTACAAGTTGTACCTTTATACAGTTTTCTAGAATCTTGGATATGCTGTTTTGTAAAGAGATTGGTCTGTAATGGTTAATAAATTTTGGATCCTCAGCTTTATAAATGGCA